>WWPM01024385.1:0-13995 GCA_023279145.1 Glomeris maerens | reverse complement strand
CGTAATAGTTGTGCAATTTCATGGTGCAAACATTTATAACTGGTCCAAATAATTTTTTTCATGAACGAGAACACAATGTATTTGTTTTACATTGGATGAGAGAAATCCATGAAGTTTATTTGTTAATTTGTCAACACTGCTGTGTAAATTAACTGCGTGCGAATAAGTTTGAAATAGGAGCACTACATCTTATTCTGAAATGCGATTATTATAGTGTCAAACTACAACCCTGGATTCATAGGCTGACCATTGGAGCTCGTTGTAAACAATGAATCATTTGGAGTTTGAAATAGTAAAGCACTTCCCACTTGTTGCTTGTATTCGGTGAAGTGACAATAAAGTAACTAATGAGGTCATGGACAGTGAGATACAAATATCTCTACTAAAATACGAAATACGGTTTGTATATTTGCAAATTTCGCCAAACGTGCACTTTGAATTTCGACTCCGAAATGCGTAACTTGCTATGTTGATAAGGGAGTTAAGATTATTACAAGATATCTCTCTTTCCAGCTCGTTGGGAAGTGTGACCGCAAAAGCAAACTTATATAAGATATATTCCTAAATATTGTATTGTTGCACTTGAACATTACTATATTGAGTTACTATATTCGTTGTCTTTCTATCGCAACATGAGCATAATTGTCACTGTACATATTCCTCATCACACTATTAAAGTTTACTTGTCACATTTTTAATGCACTTTTATTTGCATCATAGAAGTGCTTTCTTTCATCACAATGGTGGAAGGCGTGGTTAACTATTTTCTAGTTCGATTTTATGACGTCATCAATCTTTCATGGTACAGTGCACAAGTCTATGTCAACATTTGACAGGAAATTGGTATTTTCTGGAAATGAGCATCGGAGTTGACACTGATTCAATTTCTCAACTTCAGTGAATTCATTTCAGTTGTCTGTGTGAATAATGTCATTTTCTGTAGGCCTAAGTACTGAGAAAAATATAAATTACTAAAGACAAACCCCAAATTGTGTGGGGCAATTTGTTGACAATATTAATAACATTCCCAGAGCTTAGTCATAGCAACATTAATATTTTTAATTACAGGCTTTGTGTGAGTGTTTGAACAAGTTGTGGCGCAATATTGGGATTTAAAGCTGTGCCGAAAGTGATTTATTTAACCCAATTGCACATTGAATTCATGTCGCATTTGTAACAAATAAAATATTATTAAGAACTGTTGCCAGGAAACTGCTATCATAATAGATCGAATATTTATTTGACCAGGTTAATTTATCTGGGGTAAATGTGGAGAATGAAAAGATAAATTGTATTTGTCCTGCTTGAAGTTTCGTGATTATTTTCGAAACGGTTTGATTGTTTCAGGATAAGTGTAGTTTTCATGCCAAGTCCAATTGTTAAAAATCTCTTTAAATTGGACAGCATAAGCAACCTAATTTAACTTTTAACTCGTAATTGAAATTATTAAATTGAGCATTCTGTAATAGAACACACTGTAAAATACATTTATGCATATGTTAGGTTATTTGAAATTTAAAAGAGAACAACCTTATCATTGAGAAAATTGAAATGTGTTACTGTGAACAATAAAGTATAAAGTGAAACGTGTTTCTCATGTTCTAGTTTCAATTCATTGGCACAAAACAGTAGGAATCAATTTGCAGTTTTCAGTTTATTTTTAATGTTTAAGCCTACATATTGTTGAATACATATGAGAGAATTCCATGAATTTCTGATGTAGTTGTGGGAGATGATAAGAAAAGTGTTATTTTTCTGTGAATTTTTCATACCTGACTTGATTCGGGGGGGGGGGGGAAATAACAATGTGCATGTGGAAAAGCAGATGAAGCCACTTATTCATTGGAAGAATGGCATGTGATGACGTCATCTATCAGCAGTACCGCCTTATATGGCCTCGTTTACAATGAACAATTCAGTTTACTCACGGAAGTTCACATGTTTTTCTCGTATGAATACGCAGCAAACTTCATTTCCATTCGCAATACTTTGGGAGGGGGAAAATGGCTGCACCTTTTCTCTTCTTAAAAATCTGAATTATCAGGAACAATATTGTCATTGTGTAAACCCAGATGTTGCTAAATATTCCTATGATTATGGAAATTAAATGTTGTTTTCAAATTGAGCTTTATTGGTAAATTAACAAGAGTTTTGAACGTTTTGTTATCGCCAAGTTGAAAATTGTTAACATTTTATCGAGTTATGAGCTTGGAATACTCATGAAGAAAACATTTTAGAATGATTAAATTATCTGTAGAAATGCTTGGAAAAAAAATGTAGTATATATTTGGCAATTTGCTAATGTGTGGTTAATGATTCTAATTTAATTACGTTAAATGTGTTATTGAAGGCGTATTATTAATATTAATTGTAACAAAATGCGTGCAATAAGTTAAAAAGTTGTTTGTTTAATATTAGCTGGAAAATTTGTGTAATTTAAATGAAGAACTACAAACTTCATTCATTTTCTCAAAATCCTGTTAAGAATTGGTGAAATGAATGAATGCACAAAATATGTAAATGTAATTTCTAAAATATACAAGGTGTTTTATAATAAAAATGCATTTTTAAAAGGATTTCTAGAAAATATTTATCAATGAATATACGCTTAATATCAGTAATTGCATAATGTATAGCAGTGAAACGTAAATGACATTCATATACTATGTATATTTAGTAGTAATATCAACTTGGTGATACTAAAAGTTAATGTTTTTATTGTTGATAACATTTAAATGACCTATAGCTTGGTGTAGCATGAAATGAATAGGCTGATTTAATCGTTGTTGTTATATTGGATGATGAGTGATGTATTCATATTTTCCTTCTTTCTTTTTTGAAGCGATTGAATGATAGAAATTGAAAAAAATGCTGCGTTGAAAGTTCTCTTGTTCGGATTCACTGCACTTCCTTGTTTCCGAAAGGTCAACTGCCAATATTACCAAAACACAATCCACACACGTGTATACAAATAATAAACAATATTATAACTTCCTTCCAATCTTGTCATACCAATACCGATGTTATTCACATATTTTATTGGATGCCTATTGAATTTCCAAATTAGAAATATATCTTAATTCCTCTTGTATAATATATTTTACTAGAATTACTGTAGGGCTATTTGTAATTTATAAATGTGTATTGTAAGTCCTTTAGAGTATATTGGTAAAATACAAATAAATAGCTTTATTATTAACCTACATTAAAAACATGAATGTATAATTTTCCAAATGCGATTGATATGATGGCTGTTGTTGCAATTTTTGTGGTAAGTACATGATGAAATGTTGGATTATATTAGTATGATTTTCGCCATGGCGTCTTTAGGTTAAGACACTTGGTCTTTGATGAGATTAGGTTAACTTCGTCTGTTGTTGTGCAGAATTTACAAAGTATTTTTGCAAAAGGATGTCGTTGTTTGCTGTTTTTTTTTAAAGAAAATAACGGAGACTGAAAGGAAAAAAAAGGACATTGACCTTAAGAATGAGTCGTGAACGATAACAACATTTTTTTCTTGTGTTATTTTCAACAGTTATTTTTTCATTACCATCCCATCTGCCCGAGTGAACAAACAATACTTATTGCAGTTTGTTTTCATTTTTTTGCTTTAGTTTCTCATTTATTTTTATGGCGAACTTTCAGCTATAAACTTCATTTTAAAAAATATGCGACATTTTATTATTTCACCGCTTGGCATGTGATGCGTTAAAATATTCTTTGTTTTTTCTTTTTGAAATCGCCCCGGTTCAATAATTAGATGGAATTGAATACATGTATGTAAATTTTGCAAGAAGGCGTTTATATGCTGGATTTTTTGTTTGCTATTATTAATAGTCATTTTTTTTAGTCTTTCCTTTTTGACGCGCTTTTGTGAGTTTCTTGCACCTGCATCTTGAAATGCTGATAAGAAGGTTTGGGAAATATTTCAAACCCGCCTATCTCTTTAGGTGTATTGGCCTTGACACCCAGTTTGTCCTTGAGACCCCCCCCACCAGCATTTCTTTTATTCTGTCCAAGTTTTTTTGGTTTTTGAATATATTTTTCTGGAAGCAAAAATCCTTGTTTTTTTTTACCAGATCAATAGCTAATGTTACCATTTTTAAAAATGAAAAATCACCACTAATTTTTCACGAATTAGTTACCAGTCTATAAAAGTTGTTATCCGGTTTCAATACGAGTTTATTTTCCCAATGTGATAAGTTTACGCAAAACACAATGCAAATGCAATAAACAAGTAATTATTTGTTGCTGTTTTATGAAGAAATTAATTTTGATATTGTTCACACAAATTGTCTATAGTTAGATTATGAATTTTGAAAGTGCAAAAAACTCAGTTTAAAAATGAGGAATGAAATATCTCTCTGTAGATATTTTAAATTGCCCACTTTAGATATATTTCTATTTATCTCGGTGATTACTTAATGATTAAGTATAGGAATTATTTTTCCCAATTATTTTTTTTACACATATTGTATTGATTTGCATTTACAGTTAACTGGCGCTTACAACATTGAATTAAACTGTAATTTTATGGATGACCTTCTTGTGTTATTATGGCATTATTACGAAAGTGATATTTGTTGTTACCAGGAATAAAATGAGATGAATTTTTACAGCATGCTGTAAAGATGAGCTCATGCAATGTTTTGTGAAGTAAGCAGCTGCTTTTTCCATGTAGTAATACCCTCTCTTTGCTTATTTTGTACGGCCACAATGAAGGGTGGGGAAGGTGAATGTTTTCTTCTTGCACATCCAATATCACTATACACTTTGAGCAGATGTGCAACAAATAATAGTAAATGACCGTCTGTCGGTTCAGCAATTTGCGGAATAAAATTGAGGTGTTTTACCATATGGAAATTGTTTCAGTTGTCCCATGAACAATAGAATTGTTTAAACAAATTTTTTTATCAACTGTAATGGTGTTTATGTGTAATTGAAAATTACACTCTAAAATATATTTACATTTTTTGCCATTTTGCTGAGGTTATAATTTTAATTTCTGTCAAGAATTGAAATTTTATTTCTATCATTTGTGAAACTCGTCATATTAATGTGTAATGATATTTAATTATATGAATGTACTATGAAATTGTGGATTCAATGTTTACTTTGTGCGTGGAAGATATTTAAATGCTGCATTGAAATTTTATTTGGCCAAATTTTGTGGTCAGTTTTTGAGACTTTTGGATTTTGCTTCAATGGTAAGTTCATGATTGATGCTCTTCAGGGCCTGGAGTTAATATATTTGCTTGATGTTGTTTTCTATGGATCGATGCGAGAAATTGTATTAGCTTGAGGCTATATTCTGATTAAGTTTTTGGGTGGGCATTTTGAAAATTGCTTTTGCTTGGACATCATCAATTTAGGGAAGCTGACTGAAGCGAGAAAAATTGCAAATGCATCCCACATACTTCAGCCTAGGAGATCTATGCATATTTAAAATCCCATCAATGCAGAAATCGATATTTTCTTTCAAGTGGAAATTTTCGCTTCCTGTGATGAATTACACATGGAAGGAAAATTGTCAGTTTTTTCAACAATTATTTGTAATAATTTCATAAAAATTAAGCTATTGTTAATAAAAATAGTATTAGAGTCTTTATTTGGTTTTTCTAGTAAAAAACAACAATGTTGCAGATACAAGTGGATTTCAATGCGTTTTTTAAATGAGAACATGGACTAAAAACAAAATGGCGTCTGTTTTGTTGAACGAATTCCGTTCATTGTTTGTGACATTAGTCTGGCCTAGTGGAAGACGTAGTTTTTATGTAGGCAAATGTCTTTCAAGGTTTAACCATAATTTCAATGCGATGGGCGAAAAAAAAACTGGAATTTATTGGCAAAGTGAGAAATTGTCAAAATGGCGGCCATTTCTAGTTAGATAGAATTCCACTTTTTGTAAGGCAGTGAATTATAATAATGTCGTCTGGTCTGACGACAGACAAACTTGTGGTTTATTTTGGGATTTGTCGTCATGACTCATCGGTTTCATATTTTGCAGAATTACTGCATCTTAACTCCCAAATTTGAGCTTGCAATAAACCTCCGAAAGTGTTCTTTTTTATCCGCCAGGTGCCGCGACTAGCACCTATGTTTATTATTAAATACGTAAAGGATTACTGTTGCGGTATTTTTTAGTTATTCTTTCGAAATTTGTGTGAATCACTCTTACTTTAATTTTGCTTATTAATTATTCATGGAAAATTGCCTGGTTGCGCAACTTACTGTATTTCAGTGCATTAAAATGACATTTTCTATTTATTTAAGATGTCTGACTGAGTGCAGATGTATGATGAATACTAATGTGATATGTCATGTAAATTACCGCACTTGGAAATTGAATTATTCGTTAATGCAGTCAGAGTGCATTGCAGATAAAGGAAAATAGATTTTTTAAAATTAATTTTACAAGTTAAATGGACAAAATAAATTCCTTGTTCGTGCAGACTAAAATTGGGATTAGTCATAAAATCACTGTGCATTGTAATAATTATCATTCACATCTTTATATTCTGGGTGTAATTGCAAAGAAGTTTAACTTTACTTGAAACTTGTATTTTGCAACAAATATAGAAGGTATATATGCTGACTACCAATATTTCTACATGTAAAGACTGACAAAACATTGAAAATAATACTCAGTTGTTTGTTTACAAGTCTATAGTTATAATCAATACATCTGTACAACTTCTGCAAACAACCCTGTGTTTTTATGTATGCAAGTTAAAATGCAATATGTGATCTTGAAATTCATCAGACTGGAAATATTGGAGAAATTTCCTGTGGAATGTATCTGTGCACGTGTTTTGTATTGCTTCGGGAAAATATTTCTATGTTTAAAGGTTAAGCTTGACTTGGAATTGTGCAGTTTGGCAGAAAATGGCAAGAAAAAGATGGAAGATGGCAGCAGTTTCTAAAACGGTCTCTGTTCGCATGTATCTTTTTTCATTGGCTAGGCAAGGATGGCTTTATGTGTTATGTTTTGCCATGAAATGCGATGCTCAGTAAGAGGTTTAGTTGATTCACTTATTTTGCGCGAGGCAAGTGTGAGTATAGATATAAGAAAAAGAGATTTTGTTTAACTTCCACAATTTTCTTCAGTTAAATGCACGAAGTAAATTGCATTTTGTGCCGGCCCGGATGTTTGAGGATTACACTATACACTGTTTTATATGTTTGCGTTTCTGTTAGTGAGAAAGCTTTAGCTTCTGTAATTACAGCAGGCTTTTACAACTGCTAAGATTAACAAGAATTTCTTTATTCCGCCCATAGCATTCTTCTTTTTACAATTTTTCACGTAATTAAGATATAGCACATACAGGGAAAGACTTGGCCAATGCCGTGCATTTTGTGTTCATTTCATCTCATCATAATATGCGAATAAGAGAAGGAATTAAGGAGTTTTTGTTTTGAATCTGAGTGGGGGAAAATGGCGAAGGGATTTAAAGTTTTTGCTGCTACTGACTGGTAAAATGTTGATGGGAAGAAGGCAAGAAAGGTCGACCTCCCAAGTGTACTAAAAACCAAGTTCAGACTTTTCAGACTGATATGTCTGATAGGCCAGTGCACTCCTGCATAGCCTAAAATATCTACAAATAAAGACAGCATGTTACAGGATTATATAGAGAGTATATATATAAAAAACGAAACTTCAAATGTTTGCTATACTAGATCTCCCTCGAGCTCAGTTCAAATTTTACTCTCATTCAACATACAATACAATCGCAAACACATTAGAGGAATTCATGTCCACATTAAGTGAAATCTGGGGCAAAATAAGAGGTTAATATTGTGTAAGGAAGGTATTATAGCTAAAATGATTGCTTAGTTGGGTGTAAATTTATAGTGCAAATACACAAGTAGCAAGTCGTATTGATAGTAATGGTGTTTATTGATGATTGCAGTTGGATGCAAATTTTGGTAAATGCTTGTCAAATCTTTGATTGTACTGGTGAATTTATAAATATTTTATTGCCGGTTTGGATGAATGAATGAATGCATGTATAAATGAATAATAAATACAAATGGCAAGTACGATGATGAATAAGTAAATGAAATAAATATTACTGTTGAAATTTGTAATGCAACTTATTAGGATATTTGAGTAGCCCTATTTTTAATCCTATTTTTGATAAAACCGACTTGAACTTGTCAGAATGATAACTGGTAGTTATAGAAAGTGTCGAGAAATACTGTGTACATGGTCATAATTTAGTATGAACCCTGCAAAAGTCTTTGTGTTGGATTTCTTTGCGGTTCGGTTGAAAGGTTTTTGACCGAGCCATTTTTGTTCAGTCCATAAAATAAGGAAAAATAAAAAAACAAAACATAAACGGTGTGTACATCCTTCTTTGAACGTCTTTCTAAAGTGCTATACTTTTCCAACGAATCAATGTATGCTTTCATTTTAAATAATGTGCTAATTTTTCCCTCTGGTTTTCTGCTTTGTTGGGGACCATTTGCATTTCAGGAAGGAAAATGTGCGTTTTATCAAGCTTTTCACTTGGTTGAATGCGAGTTTTGAGTGAGAATGTAGTGCTTTTAGCCATTTTGAAAACGAATTGCCTGCAATGTAATTTCGCTGCTGAACTACTTGTTTGCATAGTGTTTTTTTATTGGTCAGATAGCATGGACATCAAACTGGCTTCTCACTTTTCTTAGAAAACATAGACCGAAAACGTGAAATGGATGCATTCACTGAATCCATTTTCTTCGCGCACTCCACTTTGTATTTTTCAATGCAAATTTTACAAATAACTTGTTTCACTGCAATTTACTGGGATTAGTTGTGTGATATTATCTAGGATTATTGCACGTATGTACAGTGAGACGAATAATAATGAGGATATTTCGTAAACAACTTGATTAAAGTGATCAATTCAAAGCAAGGAAATGTAAATTTAACGGAAATTTGCAATTAATTTCGATGAAAATCTACAAAGAAATTACAAGGGAAATGGAAATGGCCCGAACTAAAAGCGTTGGTCTACACGCTGGGGGACATCTATCTATGACGACAAATGTGTGACCTTGATGCCCGCTTTCAAGGCCATTCGAAAAATACTTTTGTTAGTTTTGCCGATAGAGGCATAGTTTCAATTTAGGAAATGTTGCCAACCATATTCTGAACATTTTGGTAAAAACAGATTTGGAATCGACCAACAAACAAAGCAGAAATGGCTGTGGTGATTTCGCTGCTGCCCCTTAACTTATTTCCTGCATTACCCACCTATCGAAGCAAATGCTGTGAAACGGTTGCCATGCAGGGAATATTTCAAGGGGCAGCACCAAAACTAACCTGGCCATATCTGCTGTGTTTGTTGACCGATTTCAACTCTGTTTTCTCCAAAATGTTCAGAATATGATTGGCAACATTTCATAAATTGAAACTATTCCCCTATCGGCAAAACTGACAAAATTAGTTTTCGAATGGCCTTGAAGCCGGGCATCAAGGTCAAGCGTGGCGTCATAGATGGATGTTCCCCCCAGTGTGTAGACCAACTTTGTTCAGACTCATAAGTCACCTAGAATCATCGCTGTCAAAGTTATTTCCAGACAGGCAATACTTTTGAGTAAGAAATGTTCATGGAAATGTAAGGGAATTTTAAAGTTGTAGTAGCTGTATTTAAAAATAAAACTTGTCAGTTTTGGTGTTTCTTTTTGGAAGCTGTTTATGATGGGCTATCGAGTTTCTTTTTCATTGAGATGTTTGTTTATGTTTTTTGACAGGATGAAGAAGAAGAAATTAAATTGGAGATCAACGTCTTGAAGAAGGTGGTTTTAAATCTAGTACTTGAAATACCTTCGCATCTTGTTTCCTGTTAACGTTTCATTTTATGTGTGGAATTACAGTATTCTCACCATCGAAACATCGCAACGTATTATGGAGCTTTCATAAAGAAAAGTCCACCAGGGAAAGACGATCAGCTATGGGTATGCATTTTATGAAATGCAGTAATGATGTAACAAACATGCTTATCCACCTGTTTGATTCCTTCAAAACAGCTTGTGATGGAATACTGCGGTGCAGGTTCAGTGACGGATTTAGTCAAATGTACGAATCAATTGAAGTTTTTTGTGATGAGAATCTGTTGGAAATACAACTTGGAATTTATTGCAGCTACCAAAGGACAGTCTCTAAAGGAAGAATGGATAGCTTATATATGTAGGGAAATTCTAAGGGTAAGTTTGCGGAAGGATGAGGTCAGAGCGCAAGAGTGGTTTGTAATATGCGGTCCTTGTTTTGTTTTTAGGGCCTGAGCCATCTGCACGCGAATAAAGTCATCCACAGAGATATCAAAGGACAGAATGTTCTACTTACGGACAATGCTGAAGTGAAATTGGGTAAACGTACGCAGTGCAATTTGATTACAACCAAATTAATTAATCTAGTTTTTGGGGTTTGCTCGCTGTAGTTGATTTCGGTGTGAGTGCGCAACTGGATCGTACGATCGGTAGGAGAAACACATTCATTGGTACGCCATATTGGATGGCTCCTGAAGTTATAGCCTGTGATGAGAATCCTGATGCAACTTACGACAACAGGGTATCAATGTTTTTCAGACACATAATGTAGTTGCGTTGGATTTTTGCTGGCATTGCGCAAATTGGCTCAATAATTGGTTTCGTGTTGCAGAGTGACTTGTGGTCGTTAGGTATCACTGCTTTGGAAATGGCAGAGTCTCAACCGCGTAAGTTAAGATGACATTTATATCTTGCTGCATGGTTATATCAGCACATTTATATAGTATTGTATTGAGTGACATTTCTTCAGTCATTTGTCAATTCATTTAATGACTCTACTGGTCAGATACGCGTTTGTCGTTTTCACGATCGTGTTCGCTTTCACGCGGATAAAGTTTCCCGTTGCTGATCTGTTAAATACGCTGGATGCAAACGGGAAAACGGTGAAAAATGAAAAGATAGTAGTGAATTCCTAAAGTGTCAGTTTATCTGAAAGATGTAAGACAAATCTGTGCAGAGGAAATTCTATAATATAATAAATAAATTTATATTTAAGGAGATCTAAAAGAAAAATCACAAAATACTACGTTTTATTGGCAACTTCTCAGATAGGACATTTTGAAGTGATATTTTCCCTTCACTTGAGGGTGAGGGGATTAGATAAGATGTTTTTGTTATCTTGTACCTTTTGCGTAACATAATCCAAACATTACAAAAAATGGCAGAACTTCAATGTTGCCAAATTTAAACGGAAGCAGTTATAATTATGCACTGTGTGGGAATATGAATGAAAGCGTATATAATAATATTAAGTAACCTGCTGGATTCCAAAATGCGGGCTTGAATGCTTGCATAAATATACTATATAAAAATCACACTACGTAGGTGTATTAAATTTGACATATCAGCATATGGGCAAGATCAGTTAACGGAAAGTTGCGAAATACGTAGTTCTACCGTAATTGCTTGTGTCAGTTGACGTGAGCATTTTGGATTTTTGCCAGCTCTCTGTGATATGCATCCGATGCGTGCGCTCTTCCTTATACCGCGTAACCCACCACCGAGACTGAAATCGAAGAAGTGGTGAGATTTTAATTAAATGAAAATTTGTCCTTTGGCCGCAACTTAAGTTACGTGCTACATTGGTGTGTATTTTTTTTTTCCTGTTGACTTTGTATTGATTTAGGTCCAAGAAATTTCACAGCTTCATCGAAACCGTACTGGTGAAAGATTATCACCAAAGGCCGTACACGGACCACCTTCTGAAACACCCGTTCATCAGGGACCAGCCGACAGAAAGGCAAGTGCGCATTCAGCTCAAAGACCACATCGATCGTGTCAAGAAACATAAGCAGCAAAAGGGTAGCCACAGTAAGTTATACGATGTTGTCGCACCCGTACGTATATGTGTTCCCATTCGGTCGTCACGTTTCGATGTCAATTCATTGTGAACCCTTTGTCAATTATAATAGCGCCTGGAATTAAAATCTTTACAGGAGAAGATAGGGATGAATATCACTATAGTGGTAGCGAAGGTGAAGAGGAGGTTGCGGGAGAGCCGAGGTGATGCTTTTTGAAATATTTTGGATGGAAACGTGAAGACTAGCGTAATGCTGAATCTGTTACCATGCGACTATTCGCAGTTCTATGATCCCGGCATCAAATGACTCGACTCTCAGGAGAAACTTTCAGCAAATCCAGGAAGGAAGACCTCCGGCGCAGAATGAACAACCCCAACCGGTCAGTGTTGTCAGTCAGCAGCCTCAACCTCAACAGCTACCGCAACCGATAGCAGTCATTCCCGAACCATCTCCGCCAATCCGTCCACCCGTAAATCCTCAGAGATTGATCGGTACGTATTACTGACTTCAAATTCATTTATAATTTAGTCGTAGTTGTGGTATAAACACAGATACATTAGCGTGAAATCGGTCCCACGTTCACGTGTTGCTTGCGTAATTACGGGAACTTAATATTGATTAATTGCAGTTGTTCCCGATCCACAAAATGTTGCACCAAACAAGCCACTGCCTCCACTGCCCAAAGAAGAGAAGAACGAGAGGAAATCTGGCACACCTCCCAGCGTTCATCAGCCGATGGCTCCTCAGCCGCAAGTTCAGCTGTCACGACAACAACCCGTAATGCCGGTGCAAAGACCACCACCCCAAACAAAGCGACCGGAGGTTCGTAAAATATTCATCGTGTCGGGTTTAGATACAGCCTTCGGTTAATGATTAGTTAATGGACATACATAAATAACTAATACGTGTCCATGCCATTTCCAAGCCCATCCTATGTCTTTTAAGTTCATGTTGACTGTTGATGTGCAAATAAATGTAATAAGCCAGCTGCATGATTGTAGATTTGCGAAAATGTTAGAAACTTAAAGACAAATTTACAATTACAGTTTTGATTATGCAGTAAGGACTCGTGTGATGTTTTTAATTTCCACTCATTTTACATCTCGAAATGGAAACTGAAATGGCTTTGTTAGAAGGTAGTTTGAGTTTCCTCGTAGATCAAGAGTAAGAAAATCATATTAGCCAAAACAAATATGAATATCAGGTTGCCAAATAAATCATTTAACTGCAGTGAAAAGTTCAAGGCAGGAATACAAGAAAATCTTGATTATCATTGAATGTTTACGCATTAGGCTTAATGGTTTTTTTGTGTGCCTTCAATTGCAACATATTGATTGTTGTTGTAAGGATTTGGAAGTTCTTGCTGCTCATTTGAACGAGCTTGCAATGGGATCTGTGCCGGAACCCGTGCGCCAGAATGGCAACCATACAACGCAGCAACCCGTCGAATCGGACAGCGACGAAGAAGATGAAGACGAAGGAAAAGTGCGCAACGACGGAACCTTGTTGGCTTCTGATCCTCCCAGACCTCTGTAAGTTGAATCCTTTCGTGTCCTCACCGCTTCAGCTGCTCATTATTTAAATGCCCTTGATTTTGGGAATTATTTATTGGGAAATATATATTATTTATTAGTGCAGCATGCATGGCTTGCAAAATATTTCATTGCTTATCTTTTTTTCATTCACCTGTCATCTGTCACCTGTCAGCTTTCACATTTTGGTTTTCATTTGTGGGACTTGGTTTTCTTTTACGTAACACACTTTTGGTTGGAAACGACCAATCAATTGTAGTTCCTCACCCAGGCCTCCCGATGTCTACAGCAACGATACCATGCAGTCAATGGTTGTACATGAAGGTAAATAAAATGACACTTACCTTTGTACCTGTTCTTTGATGTAATCTTTGCGTAATCACTGTTTTGTTTCAAGACGCGTCGCCAACCGCTCCGCCTAACAGACCATTGCCGCCAACGCCGGACGAGGCGGAAGAGTCGGCCAACCATACGTTAGTCATCCAAAGGGTAAAGAGCATTTCTATTTATTTATCTTACACCTAGAATAATTTGACATCATTTAAGGCTGTTATTACATACAGAGGCATGGTTAAATTGGAATTATTGCAGCAATTATCCAACAACAGTGCGTTTAAAAGTACAGTTTGTCA
>WWPM01024383.1:0-34201 GCA_023279145.1 Glomeris maerens | reverse complement strand
CGATGCTGACTTGAAATGGGACGACTTTAGCGGAGGTACACTTGTAACCATTTCACCTGAATGTGGGGAAATTAAAGCCTCGAGATCTAAAGCTGGCCATACACGATCGCTCCAAACAGCCTGGCACCGCGCCAAAAACCGATCATGAATGGGGAAACCTGACGCGCTTGGCGTGGTGCGGAACCGCTGGTCGAATATTTGCTGAGCCGCACCATTTGGCCCTGGCGCGGCCGATGCGTGAATGGGGAAACCCGTCGTGGAGCGGGAACAGAATCTCTGGGAATCTGGGGGGGGGGGGGGAGTAACATGCATGTCATTGGCCAGAAAAATGGAGCGGCGCGGTCGCGAATGTTGCACAAAAATGGCGTTGGGCAACTTGAAGCGATCGTGAATGTCAACCTTAAAGTACCCCTCGTTTCATTACAGATCTGTTCGACGACTGGATACACAACAAGGTGGACTTGCCTCTTCTGGACGATGACGTGATGGATGACCATCTCCGTCTGCAACTAGAAGATCTTCCGGACACGCTCGACCCGGCAGAGGTAGTGGACGTGATGATCGCCAGCGTGGTCAGCACGGCACCGTCGTCTCCAGAATGCGTCGTCCCGGAAATGTTGACTCCGCCGTCCACCGTGGAGTCGTCCTCGTGTAGCGATGTTGGCAGCTACCTTTCGCAGCCCAGTTCGCCCGAACACTCGCCCGCTGGGGGTGGACCAATCCGCAACGGAGATTCCCGTAAAAGAAAAGTTTGCGTTAATAAAACGTATTTAGTAGAAGACGAAGAAGAAGAAGACGACGACGACGATGATTACGACGGTGGATTGTTTGATGATGACTCGAGTCCTTCGCCGCCACCGGCAAAGAGCAAGAGGAGGGGTGGAGGTGGCAGTGGCGGCAACGGCAAACCGGCACGGGAAGATAAGAAGAAGTCACGCAAGCGAGATCAGAATAAGGTTGCGGCAGATAGGTACAGGAGGAAGAAGAAGGGAGAGTTGATGACCATGTGCCAAGAGGAAGAAGAAATGATGAAGAAGAACAAAAAGCTGCGTGACCGTGTCGCAGAGCTTTCGAAGGAAGCGAAATATCTGAAAAATCTCATGCGTGACATATTGAAGGCAAAGGGTGTCTTAAAGTGAACAAATTGTACTTAACTCTCGAGTATATTGTATTCTTTTCCAAATAGCATTACGTGCCCGTGTTGCTCGGTGTTGGATATAGTCTTGTCGATGTAACCTTGTGTAGTCTCTAGACTAAAACATTGGTAATGGTATTTGTATATAATAAAATTGTTAGAAAATATGCTACTGCTTTGTGCTTTGAAACTGAAACTTTGAAGATTATTTTGAGACATTAACCTCCTTCAATATCCAGCAATTTTGCACACAGAGGCAGTTTGAATGCATTTACTCATTGCTAAGCTGGAACTACTGTGACAAACCTATCCTCGCCGGGTGGTTCAAAGCCCCCGGCGCCTTTAGTCTGCTCACAAAACCGTTGCTCCTTGTGGAAATCCGTTCCGGAACCTCAGCTCACACAATTTACAACTCTGCACAAATGCTAAAAGACTTTTATTATCCTCCGGCGTTTGCTGGAATTCTGCCAATGCCCTTAAACACTGAGTTTGGTCTTCAACTCTGGTTGAGACCTACTTTGCCCTCGGAGCCCCTTCAATGGTGCTGGCTGCCACAGCGACCACACTCGACGATAAGCTCTGTAGATCTGAGTTCTTTTCCACTGGTTTCGTTCCAATCCTTGCCTCTGCATCCTGATTGGACGAAACCGTGGGTTCGAACGTTCCAATTTATTGGTGTGATCTTACATCACCACTGCTGTGCCCCTCCCCTAGAGAGACAGCGATTTGGGGGGATGGGCTCGAACACATTTGTTACACTACCTTTGTGTAAAAACTAAACTGCAAGATCGCAACAGAGGACAATTTTAGTGTAATGTATGCGTGACTTTGGATTCCTGAACTAGCAAAAAAATATTTGTGTTTCTTAACGGTTGCATCATGGTACTAAAGAAATAGGAGAGTCGCTGCCGACGTAACCTTGGCGAAAAGCAATTAAACGCTGCAAGTGAGGTTTGAAGTTTCCAACCTGTTGGGACTGGAGTAGTAAACAGCAAATTAATCAGTATTAAATCGACATAAAAAGTTATTAGATTTTGTAACTTTGTAATATATTTGCTTTTATTATGTACGTTATCACTGGGAGTGTATCGGAATCTGAACATTTACCGAGGAGAAAAAGAGGTAGAAAACATAGCTGGAATGACTAAACGAAATTTGTAAAGTCATCCATTTGTGGCTTACGGCGCGCGCTGGCAGCTGCCGGCGGAGGACTGTCCTCGTCTTGCGGGGTTACGACCGGGAATTTGGATTTGAGCCTCTTGATGTGCCGCAACCTCTCCAACCAGTTCGAAGCGTATGGATCTTTAGGCGACCTCTGATGACGCTGTATGATCATAGAGGCCAACTGCAAAAAAATAGAGTTGAATGCATGTTTGGACATTGAAATTTGCCGTCTTATTACATTTAAGTGGAGTGCCAACTGACGGACAAGAACTGCAGCGTTGGTGTCCATGACTATTTTCGGCTCACTGTGCCCAATGAGTTCGTTCAGATCTGAAAACATGAATCGATTCAGTAATTGGCAGTAAAGTACGTGGGGGAAAGCGAATGCTTGTTTGATAACTGCAGAAAACTTAGTTACATACTTTAAAGGCTGCATTTTTATCAGAAAATAAAAACGACAACTGACCAAATTTCTAGGGCAAAGTATCTGATATATAAATTGAAAGTATAACTTTCATAACCTTGCTTTGTTTTGACTGTGACCAGGCTGCTCTCAAAGTCCAGCGGTTCTATCACAACACACGCGTAAATAAACTGACCCTATATAAAGAAAAAAGAACCATTTCTACTATATAGAGAGCAGACAGGGAATTTATAAATTGTCAGGGTTTCTGATTTATTGCACGGATACCTTGATCGTGTGAATATCATATTCTTGCCGACTGTCGTTATACACGATCGTAACAAAATCGTTTCCGATGTGCAGTTTCTTTTGGACGCAAGACGGATCGTTTGGTTTTGTTGGCATTAAAGTTGCCACGTGGAAAATCACTATTACAAAGTAGAAGCAGCGTATTACCGCGAAACGGCATTCTCAGAAAATTCAAAGTCATGTACGAGCACGAAACCTTGCATAACGTCATCCTGCCATATGTACGCAAATTTGCCATCGTTACCGGTTTGCTCCAACCCACCCACGTAAGTTTCTTGCGGGTCAACTTCTTCGAGTCTTATCAAGCGACCCAAACCGCTCAAGAAATTCATGTAGCGGACGGAACCGTACTCGTTACCGAGAATCGCCGCTTCGTTATTTACCTGCGATAAATTGGGGCGGAGATGTAGCGCGCAAGCGCCAACAAATTGAAAGACAAAACCTTCAAATCACCTGTTCAGGACCGACATAAACAACTCCTATCTTATGTGTTTCGTACGGGGGAATCCGGTCCAGATTTTTTATTCCTCGATCCACAGCCTACCAGATGGAAATACAGTAACACGTATAGAATTTTATCGTTAAAAACATCACATTTGCTTATTTTACCTCTGTTTTTGGCAACAAAACTGGTTTTTCAACTTGAACACCCAAGCAATTGTTGTGGTATAGCTGCAGGAACACAAAACTAGCACACAAATAATATTGTCCAATTAAAAACTATCCCGAGTACACGACTGCTATAATACGCACAGCTCACCTCGGGTTGACGCCGGTCGGTTGACCGATCTCTCGGACAGTTGAGCTCTTCTGAAGAGCCGAAGTCGAGGTTGGATCGCCAACCGTAGCGCTCGTGGTCCACTTGCCAGCCACCGGAGTCATCACGGAGATGGTGTGACCACGGTCCCTCCGTATCGGCTGCAGATCTCCGCATTCTGCTGCAAGACAAAATATCCGTCGCAATTTGCAAACTTTTTGGGGGAAAAATTTAAGCAATCAATAAGTAATGAAACCTTTATTTGGGCTGAGAGGCGGTGATTTTTTCAGCTCCGGACAACTGGTCCTGACGGCCGAGAAGGAGTCCACGCTGCCTCTTTGATGGAGGATGCTGGACGCGACGGCCTTCTCCGCGGCCATCGAAGCGCGCCGGTCACCGCTCTGAGTCCAGTGAGCGGCTTGGCTTGGCCACGCTCCCCCGACCGTCGCATCCTCATCCTCCCCCGTGCTCCTCGGCAGCGCAATCTCCTCGCTGAGTTTGCGAAGGGACAACGAGGCCGCGGTCCTCGCCGGGCGTGTCATTAAAGGAGACGGTGACTCTTTCTTTGGAGTGTCCATCAGAGCAAGAGAATTATCCTCACCTGGACAGGATACAGTCAGCGTATAGCATTACTCGGGAGGATTTTCCCCCTCGGTATCAGACACCAATGAAAATACACTTATTACCCGGCTGCTTTCCGGGTGTGATCGCGGAAAACATCGGCAAAGGGACCTCGCTCCCTGGAAAGAAAAGTAATGACAAAGTCAAAGGTCGATCATATACGATTAATAGAAAATAGAAGTTTATGAATAAAAGACGCCCAGCAAAAGACGTTACATTTGAAATGAAATCAAGTTATATGGCGTTTTTGATGGACGGCTCCTAAGAAATAATGCGACAAACGTAACCAGATGCAGGCAGAGGTGTTGCTGAAGCAGATTTCTCACAAGTGACGGGTCTCTCTCGAGACGGAGCAACTTGCGGCAGACCGGAAATATTTACAGGGTTTCCCTTCGACGATGACTCGGATACCGAAGGGGCGACGGGAACGCCAAACTCCACGAGGTTCGCCACTTCTGTTAAAGGCATGTCCACGTTCTGGACAAGCTGCAATTGGTTTTCGATCCTCATCACCCACGAGATATTGCCAGACGGCCTGCGGACAAGGATCTCGGCCCAACCGGGATACCAGCAACTGCAGAGCAGCGTTTCGGATGCGGACGCGCCACCGGCTCCGGAAGAAGCCTTCGACTCGTACGCGGACACGGAAGAGATCCTTCCCAACGTGCCCAGCTTAATGAGCATGTCGTCTTGGGATCGTCTGACGGAATCCTGCTGATCACCGCTCAGACTCCTCATGACGGCCGAACGATGTCTCCGTCTTCCGGACTGGTCGGGTTCAAAGTTATCTGCCGGTGCTGCGATCGATTGGCAAAGACGGAGTTAACGCAATACCATTTTTTACGGTAAATTATATACAACCTTCTTCAACGCTGCTGGAAGGGCTCTTGAAGACGCTGGCGCACTTCTCGCACACGCCGTATCGTGACGTGCGAGACGCGCAGCCGCTCGTGGTGACCGTCACGAGCATGTTGCCCATCAACCACGTGCTCTTCTGGCCTTGCGACAGAAGGAACTCGGTGAGCGGTGTTCTCTTCGGTATCACGGAGCACGAGGCGAAAGTGTATCTGGCCAAAAGGTCCACGCAGGTTTCGGTGAGCTCGACGTGGAACGCGTTAACTTCTTCGTTCGACGGCGAAGAGCATCCGCGTGACCTAACGATACACGAACGCTCACGCACCGACGGTAAAAAACGACCATCATCTTCCTCAGCTTATATTACCCTTTAGCGGAAACATCGTCGTCAGCCAACCCGCTTTGTTGCTGCTGACCGGCAATGTCCCCGGAAGGGGCAACTATATTGCTCTTGAGACCCTATATATAATTAAATAAAATTTGGGCCTTTTTTCACAAATGGCTGCTTTGCACGTACTTTCATGATGAACTTGACGAAGCCCTTACGGAAGGGAAGTTTGCATTTCAGAAACCACATGGCAATGACGTGGTGGGCCAAGGAAACCACATAGTGGTTAAATCTACACGAAAACCGATGAATAATTACCAAGAATTCCGTTCTGTTGCACGTCACTTGAACATTTTGTGATATTACTAAAAAGAAAACTTGAAATGTACAAACTTGAAAGGGTTGGTATAGGGTAGCGCGATGGCAAATATGCTCATGTACTGGTCTTGCACGAAGCTCGCAAACAATTTAGGCAAGCAGATCAGCGCTATACACAAAATATATCAAATAAAGAAGAGTATGTTATCTAATTAAAATGAAATGGATGCAACATACTGGAGAGGAATTCCAAGACAGGAATGGCAATGGCAACTGTTGCTGAGATTTTCGACAGAGCTAGAAGGACCTCGGGCAACATCTTGTACAGAGTGTCCGGCATCTCCAGTATCGCGACGGTCAGATTGAGAATGCAAACGCAGGAACTTTTCGAAGTCAAACCGCACTGGAGACACTTTACTAGAAGTTTCTGCAAATTGCTATCGAAGAACTTGTGGTACGACACCAATCCGGCGATTACTTGCAGGACGGCCAAAGAGAAGTCGGATCTTTGGAAATCTGCGGGAATATTCCTCAGCGTGTCCGGCAGTCGCAGATTCCTATCACTCACCTAAAGGTTACGCAACCCTTTTGAAATTGGCCTAAAACAAATCCTTCTCTAAACTTTTGCAGACAGGCCGGATTGCTTACCAAACCGCAGACACTTGAACACACAGAAGAAATTGAAGTGCAACCAGAAACAAGCAACTTGTCTCTCAGCAGCCTCGTTAACCCAGCTAGCACGGTCTTTAAAACAGACCAATCTTTCTCCTTTAAGCACGAAACAATAATTCACAACATAAATGCTATATCATTACAACGGCAACCATCTGAAATTCAAATTGAACCTCCTTCACCTGTTTCAAACAGACGGTTATTGCTTGGAACAGCGGCTCTACCGAAAAGTAATGCGGGTTAGCTTGAGGGAACGTGAACGGATTCGGGGACATCGGTAGCGGGCTCAAAGAACTCATCGGTAATCTGCAACAGGTTTTTTTTTGCAAAGTTGAATGAAGAATTTTACAGCACCCGGGTGCTTTTTTCCACCTTACCCTGTCGAACAGAATATGTAAGAGCTGTAACGGACGGAGCCGGTATTTGGATCCAACAGTCCGAGTCGACGGTCAGTGTGCGAACGGATCCTCATCAGGCTGTCGAACACCTGGGCCCTCAAGTAGCTCGTTTGGGTGCCTGTCGGAGAACAATGGTACTGCGCTTGCAGGTGCGATACGAGGATCTTGAACACGTTCAAAGCGAGAGTAGTCGGCATCACGTAAAACTTCATCTGGAGCAAATTAATTGAAGAAAGCATTTATTTCAGCAACAAGTTTCATTTCCTCGATCATTACTTTACCCTGAAAAGCTCAAGTAGTCCCTCCACGGCAGTCTTAACATCAACAATGGCAGTCTCGTCGACGATGTGTACCACGTCCTGAGAGTCTATCCTGCCCCCGCAATGGTGAATAGGATCGAATGGATGTAAAACAACCTTTCGTAGCGCAAGTAAAATAGTTTTACGAATATACAAATGCGAAAGTTCTACGTTGATGAGAATTTCTATTAGTTACCCTTTCCAGGATATCTAATATATCCACACAGATCTTACTGCTGCAGTCGAGGGCAGTATCTACTAACAGCTCCACTGCACGGTTGCGCACAGTCGGGTCGCTTTCCGACTCGATGTGGCTTACGCCCGGCAATACTATCTTCTCGGTAATATCGTCCTGGATAACCCAACCGGTTTCAGTAGCGCTCACAACTTTCCCGCGCGTAAACTTCCTAAACACTTACTTCGTAAATACTGCGATTGGCTGCGATGACGAACGATATGGCGTCTATCATCTTCACGCGGATAACGGTCTTGTTCTCCTGCCTTACGAAATATACACACGTTCAAACGCAAAGCGATTTGGAAAACCGAGAATTAAACGTATCCCACATTACTACTATGAGGAATTAGTCTGTAAGATTACTTGAAAAACCTTTCCACCAACGCGTTCAGACTCAAGAGCCAATTGGCATTCAGAGGATGGATGCTCTGAGTACGAAACGTGATCAACCGCAGAACCGACGACTCCTGAAACGGTACGCCGATTAGAAACAACGATGAGAACAATTAATCAGTGAGTAATTACAGGTCTCT
Source organism: Glomeris maerens (assembly GCA_023279145.1). NCBI lineage: Eukaryota > Metazoa > Arthropoda > Diplopoda > Glomerida > Glomeridae > Glomeris > Glomeris maerens. Next base: position 26,171 of record WWPM01024383.1, on the reverse strand, counting down.
TGGCGGCATTCTTGTCCAGGATGGCGAAAAATCGCTCCTCGCAACCTTTGTATTTCTTCTCCTCGTAAAGCTGCTCAATTATATCTATGATCTGGTGCACGTTATTGGAAATGTCCGCTTGCGTCACGTGGAACTCCGTGTATTTTCTGGCGGGAAGCTGCTCTTCCGATTCTTCGCGTGGGCCTACCAATTTCACGGCAGGCTCCGGGCAACGAGATCGACTGGCAACTTCTCGGTCCTAGGGGGAGAAAAAAACACACGCATCGAATAGTTATTCCAAACGGTAATCCAAAAATAATTCATCGTTATACCTCGGCGATAAGAAGAAGGGCTTCCAATAGATCCATTACAAGATCCCAGATTGTTTGGTGAAGCTTCGGTCCGTACTTCTCAACTAGCCTCCGCATCGACACTCCGATCTCACTGGCAATTATTAGATTTTTTGTGCTAAGAGCCTACGAGCAATTAATTCTTCATTATGTGGATTTTTCAAAATAAAAACCAGCAGAAATGTTTTTTTTTTACCCGGCGAAAAAACGGTAAAGCAACACAAGGGGAGAATTTAAGCGACGTGATCTTCTGAGTACCCCACAGCGCCATCCCGATGAAGAAGACCGCACCACGTACCAAAGGCACGTCGGCCAAATTCTCTCTGCGAACATCGGTTTCGGTTACGATTCAATCCACCCAAAAACTTTGCAAAATCAATTGTTACCTGAACTGCAGAATGTAGCACAGCGTGTACAGTGCACTGCAACCGATGTTCGTGCCGAGAAGATTGCGGACGAGCTGAATTTTTCACCCCCGACCCCGGTTCAATAAATCTTCTAAGCCATGTTTCAATTGGGCTACAAAAATACCTTTAAGCTTGGCTTGAAAAACTTCTCGACGTTGACCGACTGACATAAAGTGGGGATTATGAAATGTAAAGTCTTTGAAGGTAAATAGCTGTAACCGATAGCACCCTCGAGAACTTCCAGAGAGAGCTGTCGGAGTGAAATGAAAACAAAAATGAAGACATTTGCGGCAAGGTTAATTAAACGTGAAACGTAACCTCTACTCCTTCGTCCGATTTGGTGGTCAACGCGTATTCACAAGTAACGCTAAAGTGAGTTACACGATTAGGATCCGATTTAATGGCAGTGCGATTTCACAGTTTTGCTTACATCACAATGAACTCGATGGTGTCTTCATCGATGAATGCTGAATTGAACTTGATGAGATTGGCATGTATCTTTAGGACGTCAACCGCTTTGGAAGTCTTCAACGATTCTGGCATTAAACGCGCAAGAAACCTCCCTGGATAAAACGTTAAATTGGACATCATTACGTACACTCGCCAGATAGTTATAACTTATAGGCCGTAGAGTTGATGTACCTATCTGATGCTCAAAATCATTCACTTCGCGACCAGTTTTTGTCAGGATATCCAAGATTTCAAGCCTATCCACAAGGTCTTCGGGGACATCGTGGTCTTTCACCAACCGGAAGATCTGCGCTCTCATGTTGCCCAACCATTCAAACTGCCAATATTTAAGCGTTTCATATACCGATTCATATATCAGTTTCCTGCTTTTTAATCCCTCTCATCTCACTTGAGTGCGAGCAATGCATCTTATTAAGTTCAATAAAATGACCCTATTAACGCGTGGCTGATCGGGTTGGAAAAGGTCTTCAACGTGAAACCACACATTTTCTGTCCCATACTGAAACAAATATTTGAAACATTAAAATTCACAGTACTATAACAGTTTAATTAGAAAATATAAAAACTCACATCTTCTAATCGCCTTCCAGGAATGTCCTCAGTGAGTTGCTTGATAGCCTTTAACCTGTGACCAATGGGAGATTCCCTGCCTATATCCTATAAGCATTAAATATCCAAATTATGCAATAACAAAAAAACTTATCCTTGTAATAAATTGGAAATTGTTTAATTAAGCTAGTAGACCTTAAATAATTCTGGGGTAAGTAGAGAATCCTGCCTGAGTTGCTGCGCAGGAGTGGCACTCTTGGAGATGCCGAAAAAGCTTTTCAACATGTCTGGAAATCTGAGTTCCTTTCCGTCTTTTCCTCCTTGTTTTGCCATATAGGTCCCCTAGATTTTCTTGCGGCAGGGCAAAATTATATATCTAGAAAGATAAAAAACGCCTAATTTCACTAATATTCGTTATAAAACACTTGCATCGGCAGCCCTAATGTAGATCTCGTACGGAACTACTGCTCAATCCGCTTTTATTTTTGACTACTGCATCTTTATTGCACAGAAAAACTGGCCGCGCAATACGAGATCACGTGACGCTGCCAACAGCTTGGCATTGCGCATTAAACATTGCGCAGAAACATGTCGCGCGCAATACAGTTGCAGAAGCTGAGTAGGGGGATCGACATTTTCAACGCAACAAACCCGATTCATCGTTTTCCATGCAGTTATTTCTTAAAGAGCAGATCAGTTTATCAAAACGGTTATGAAAACGATGAAATAGACGGGGAATATCGACGAATGATATTTAAAATACGAGGAAAACTTACTAGAAGCGAAGACGAACGCAATTACACCATGGCAGAAACAGCTGATCGGAAGGGAACCCAGTGTTGCCAGATAAAGCAAAATATTGCACGCCCTGACAGTACGTGTTGCCACTCCGCCTCAGGTACGGCGGATACAATGCGATGTCTAATCCTATTGGCTGTGACGTCACACTCAGCAGAATATGCAATCTTGCACTCGCCACTGTAGAATTCAAATAATATTTTTGCACTACTGAATATACTCGTTTTAAATTCACTTTATTAAAATTTCTCAAACGTATCAACAATTCCACGTCAACATTTCGATGCAATTTCATTCTCATGCTTAGTTTACAGGCTCAAAATGCTACAAATTTGTACTAATAAATTGTACTACACCACCAAGCATGTACGTAAGAAAATGTTAAAAATCATACGAATCATTTAAACGTGTAGAAAGATAGATATAAACTATAATTCCTGCACAAGGAGCCATTCACAGGCAGGCCAAAATTAAATTCCCAATTTAAAATTCCAACACACTTTAATACTATAGATAGACTTTCATGTACCTAATAATATAATTTGTTGAAAATATATAAGCAATGAAATATAAACGCAAAATAATACTGAATCTAAATTATTATACTTCAATAACACATCCATCGCAATCATATCTTTATACTGATATACAACATTCCCTATTTTTTCACCATTATTGCGGCATATACAATCAACTTTGATAAATTTTTCTTGTCTCAAATGTAAAAACTATTTAAGCCACTTTCAATTACCGGTACTATTATAATTACAGATATCAGAGCATCGCAATATCCGGGCCGGGTTTGTGAGAAGTAGGAAAACGCAGTTTCTGTCGGTATCAAAAACCCGATTGTGCGATTTTAGGACATAATTAAAAATGGCAATTACAGAGGCAAAAACGTATTCTTTTAGACTTTGTCTTGGCCACAATTAAAATCCAAATCACCACAAATCTCAAGTGCTTGGAATGCTCTTAAAAAGTATCACATGTAATACGTACCCACATATACACGACATTTACGATATGTTTATAATGGCGAATATTCCTTTATAAATAGAAATATAATCCTAAAAGAAAAATCTGTAAAATCCCTTCCATCGAATCGTACCCTATAATTCTAAATCTCTAGGTGGAGGGGGAAACGAGAAAATAATAACTACCAATAAAAGTGTGATATTATAAAAATAACATCCTAAGAATTAACAACTAAAGTAAAAATAAATCCACGAATTTGGAATGCCTAACAACGTGCAATATAAACAATTAAACGGCACCTACACTTCACTTTTATCATTTTATCACCGGGAAAATTATTATTACGCTACATCCTGCAGCAACCTACTCATCTTACCTCGTGTGCCGTTGAATTTCCTCAAATACTTACTTGCGATAAAACCTTTCAAGAAACACAAAAATAGGCCTCAACGTTGCCGCGTCAGCAGAGTCCATTTAACGTGGAAAAGGAATCGTTTGAAAATAGAGGCCATCGTTGGTGCGTAACACTGTTCTTCGACTTCAGGCAGCACGTGTAGGAGAGACGATCCATCAGACGCTCGACTCCGGCATCATCATGTAGCAGTCGGCGTCCTCGTCGTCCGAATAGTGAGCTTTTTCTACGGACTCCCGGCGCACTTTCCGCTCCTCGTGCCGCTTGTGCGCGTTCAACGCACCCATACTCGCGTAGGGCCGAGTGCCGCGAAGCGATGTCTTGCTTTTCTCCTTATCCTTTTCTTCCCTTCCTGCGAAACAGAACACAATATTATCATTTCGGCCACTGAGCTACCGATTTGTGAATTATTATTGGGAGAAAATAAGTTTCCACATCGCGCGACGCCACGTACAGTCGACGAACGAGAGTCGTAACGAATCGCGTACTGACCCAGAGCGCTGAGATTATCCTGCGATTTGCTAACTTTTGCGTGAAAATGAGTCGGTTGCATGCGATGGACCCAGTGCTCCGAACCGGCCGAAGACGTCGAGTCCGAGCTACTGCATCCTGCAAAAAAGTAAAAGGTACCCCGCACTTTCAGTGTCAGAGAACTCGCAGCTCCTAAAAGACGGCGCTGCATGCAACGGAAATACGAATAGGAAAAGAGAAGCAAAAGGGTCCGAAGACCCAAGTCATGCATTACCTTAATATCGCTTCCTTCATCGATAAAAAAGCGTAACCGTTCCATGCATTACCTGAAGACATACTTCTTCTCTGGTAAAATAGTATGTACGCCGAAGGGGTGACGATCGCGGATTCCTCGATCGGCTGCACCTTCGTGTCGTCGAAGTTATACCACAGCCCATCCGTTGGGTTCTTGCAGTAAGCTGCAACGTAATTTAACAATCCGGTGGTACCGATCCGCGTGCCAATTCGTAAGGGTTGGCGTAACGTACCAGTGTAGTGCCCGCTCTGCAACATGCCGACGTGGTTGCACACGCCGTAAAGGTCGTAAATGTTGGAGTCTTCGCCGCGCGCGAAGTTGCGCTGGTTCCTTTTAAACGGTGACCACGGCAAGAAGCCGAGCCCGTTGTGATGCAACGACGATTCGTTGTTCTGGAACGACCTGTGCACCGTGTGCAAACTCATGTCCAAGCCGTTTATGGGGAATTCCACCAACGTGTCCAGTTTGGTACGTTGCGAACTCGTCTGCAACACGATGGGAGAAGCAACAACAAATTTCCGTTAAACGTTTACGGCCCCTTCATCGCGGTTTCGTATTACTGGCGTATTACTTGTCTGAAGCGCATTAAGTGAATGACTAGTATATCCGGCACGGACCAAAGGCTGATCTTTTTCATGCACTGCTCGTGCTTCATGCAGTTTGGGCACTTCCATTGGTTATCGACTCCCAGCTGCGAAAATACAAACGGATTGCGTTCAGACACTAACTTAATAGCAAAAATCATTGACCGATGAGAAACGGATAATACAGAAACACGGACTGCAATTTGAATTATCATACATGTACACAATCACCTTTTGTCCTGAAATAAGATTTAAGTCGCTTAATATATTTGCACAGTCATCTTTCGTGTTGAAATAAGGATAGTAATAATCGATGGACGACAAAAAAAACCTGATTACCACACCTGCTGATTCATAACTCACCTCTTCCGCTTGCAGATACAGTTCAAAACACTCGTTGAGCGTGGCGTTAATGGGTAGATTCTGCTCGTTACGATGCGCGTCAACGCTGGCGTGGTCCTCGACAGGATCGGTCACGTCGGACAACATCCTGCCAACCGGAAATTAGCAGCAATTATTATTAACCCAAACGGCGGCAAGTTACCTAAATGAAAACCAAATTGCCCGCTGCTCACCTGTCGCAATCCGCCTGATCCCACTCCACGTTAAGCTTAAGGTGCTGAGGCCCGTGCCCTTCTTGTTGAGCCGTTGCCAAGGCTTCGTCTACCGTTTGCACGTAAAGCGGATGCTCCACGTCGTCCGGCAGGTAGCATTTACCGTCCAAGCCGTCCACGACTCGAAGCCGGACTATGGCCTCGGAAACCGTCTCGATCACCTGCGCGTTCGCGATGTCTTTCATTTCCTTCAGGATGATCGACTGAACGTCGTCGTACGTGTTCATGCGGCGAACAAACGCAGTGTACGGACACCCAAATCTATTTTCAAAAAAAAGGACATTAAATACTGGCTGGACTATAATAACACTACTTAAGAGGGAATTCACAACTACGTTCCATTAATTGTCCTTGAAATTGACATCACCATTATAGGCAGATTGAACGCAATTATAGTCATTAAGTGCCTCTCGTCTAAACGGACTTTGAATGATGACTTGCCTCTTTCCCTGCATTCCTGCTCCGAGCCTGTTAATCCAGAGCAGGAGAAGGTGCTCTTCTTGATCGGTCGGTTTGTGCACCGGAGTTTCCACCACGTACACGTTGTCCGAGTCTCTGATCGCCGAGATGGGCTGGATATCGGCGAAGGTTCTGCCGAAGTTCTCCTCGTGAATCTCGGTGATTATCATCTGTTTCTCCGCAATGCCGGTCTCCTTGGACAGGGTCTCCCTTAGGTCCTGGATGTTTCCGTGAGCGATTACGCTTACGCCCATCTTCACCTGTCAAGTGCAGAAGCAAAAGCAAGATTTAAGCTTTCGTTAGAAATTAACCCTGTATTAACGGGGTAACATATAGTACTATGGAGACACGGTCACCTGCTTCGGCTTCCTTTCGAGGTACACCACGGTGCAGTACACGGGTCTGGTCTGGCGCTGGGGGATGGGCACGCTGATGCACAGGAAAGGGTCATAGGTGATGCTCAGCTTTTGGCAGTTGTGGCAGGTGACCGAAGACTGGAACTGGGCGCGGAAGATCTCGTTCACGAAGCTGATGTTTCGCCGTTGATGGTTCGCTAGCGACACGGCCGCAAGGTCTTCGCCATGTTTACTTTGATTATTCTGTAAAATTTTTTGAAGCTTCCATTTTAATGAATAACAAATCGTTCAGTGTTGCCCTCAAAGAAAAACTTAACAAAACACTACATAAAACCGATTTTCCACAATACAACATGTTTTTCGGATTTGTTTTCTATACGCTGTTTCCTGTGAAGGAAATAATAATACCGGGGCCTTGCGGTTACTCCGATCAACTTCGCCAGGTGGCGCTTTTACGTTCGTGTCAAGGCCATGTTACCTTTTGTTATACACTTCGAAATCGTTTGTGTACTACATGCACAATAAAACAGGAAAAGCTGCCAATTCTGAAGCTTGCTTTTTTTTTAAAGATGCTTCCGCAGAGAACAAAGAAATTATGTGGGTATTCGGGAATTGAAAGTTCAGTACGTATGTGAAAGTCTACACAAGGCTCATTAGTTTCCGAACACTGATTCAAATAAAGCCATCTAAATTCGTAGATTAAGCTGGGCACTGTTCAAACAGATTGCGGGCAATGTAATTACACATGTCTGGAGTTAATGAACAGCTCGCCACATCATGATGATGCAGGAGCGAGTGTTCAAACAAAAGTCGGCCATGTTTATCGCCGGCGGCCATTTTCGAACGCCGCCAGCCGATCGCAACAAAACAAATTAACTGAACAAACACCGTTATCTTGTCAGTCTGCTTCCCGACAAATATAGAGCAAAACGGCCAGCTGAACCTAAAAAAATTAAAGCACGGCATTTATTTATTATTGCTTACACGGGAAAGCGATAGAGCGGAAAAATCGCTCCATAACGAATAATAACAAACGGTGAAAACAATGAAGAGGCGCCATTTTTAGGCCAATAATTTTCAAAACCTCATCACGTTTTGCTTTTGCCTCATCACAGCAGGAAACGGCCTACAATATTGTTTCACGTACACCTGTATATAGTTTATGCTTGGTTCTTTGTTAAAGCTCCTCCATTTCAATAAACTCTCGCCGGACATAAGTTTTTTTCTATTAAAAGCATATTTTCAGAAATATGTAGCCTACAAACATTTTTCCATGCCTATATGTTAATCTGATTCAAAACAAACAATGGAAGTGACAAAACAATATAACAAATTGCAAGTTAAAAAAGAAAGGAATGTGAATGCTGTAGTACTTTCATAAAAATGTGAAAATTGAGACAATATCAAAAAAAATTAATAGATGTTTCTATTCCAATAAACTGCACAAAGTAACATAATTGCTTTTGAAAACTTATTTCAAGTAATAATCATGCTGGATTTGTTTAAATAATTAGTAGATAAGCCGACAAAACAACACAAAATGAAGGCATTTCTCAGGGGGAAGGACAGGTATAACAAATACTTGAGAAAACAGGATATTGCATAGTGCAAAATAGGAAATTTTGCAATTTCACACACATCCTACAGTCACATGATAAAACACATCAACCCCAATTTGCACTAGTAATCACAAACTGTATGAACGTTGACTAATAATTAATTCTTTGCATCATCTAACATTGATGTTTCATTAGCGGGTATATAATTAATGTTGTTATAATAAGCCGACAACATTCTGCACATAAGCCTAACCTGTATAAACACAGTCGTTCATGGATGGGACCATTAACAAATGACGCAGTTCCCTTTAATTTTTAAATGTACCTAGATCTATAACTAACCTGTTAGTAAGAGTCGCTTTTCCGTAAATAAAAAGCAGCTTGATTCCCTTGAAAGAAATATGTATACATGTTAAAACCAATCTTTCAGTGCCAAATTATCCAGGTTGTCTACATCAGATTTTCAACTATAATAATTCGTTACGATTTTAATTTACTAGTATAGGTAACTTCTTGTTTTTCCTCCCAATATAAAAATGAGTTCCCTTTAAATTTGCCCATGTCGTCATTTGCTGAACGAGGAAACAATTTGAAATCATAAAAACTGCATCGTAATAAAAGCTGCATTCATTTCACAAAATGGCGCACTTGTTTTCCTGCAAACTCAAAATTGCCCCTCGCATTCACAAACTTGTTTTTATATGTACGTATAATGTAATGAAAGCTACAATACCGTATCACGAATTTAATTTCCGTTATTTTTTTTTCTCCACGGTGATAACAAATGTACCGTTTCACATTTTTCAATGTTGAAGGCCGCCATTAAAAAATAATTGAAAACAAAATAGAACTTTCACCTTTTGTGTAAAAACAAACAAAACCCCCTAATTACAAATCTCATTGAATTATTTCTCTCTTCTATTCACAAACATTTTACAATCATCAAGGTTACCGGGGCCAGCAAATCAGGGGAAAAAATGTAACGTAATAACTTTCTTGCAATTTATCTAGACTACAAAGACAGAGAGGACTGAATACAACAAATAAAGAAAAAAAAAACTTGACCATGAAAATTAGGGGAGCGAATAGCATAACTGAATAGCCAACTTCCTTCCTTCAAAACTTTCAGGGTCATGTAATTCACTTAATTAAAAAAAATATAACAATCCGCACAAGGTAAGAAGAAAAAAAAAGGCAAATTCAAAAATTTAAAGATCAAATCAGCAATGCGTGCAGAAAGAAAAGTAAAACATGTTTATAAACGAATACGTAGTGCTTTTAAATTTTGATGATCATAATGCGTGGGTGCATGGTGCGCCTACTACGTAGTAGTCAAAGTAAATTACGCAGGTGGCGCTTGCATCGTTTTTTCCACAATTACGTTGTCTTTTTTTTGTATTTTTTCTCCCCCGAAAGGAAACCAATTCTGATTTTAGACACAAAAGCCTTTGCAAATCGCAACCAAAAAGCAGACAATCGAGTAATAATTAATCGTGTTCAACATTTCCTCTATTTTTGTACGCAATAAATTCCCATGTGGAAAAAGTAAGATGTAGCCTATTCAAAATTAGCTTAATTAGTTAAAACCGTTGTACGTAATGCAATTTACGTTTCAAAATCTCGCTTTCGTGTACATATATACCTTGTACACAGGTAAGAATTTACCAATGGAGCCTATGAGAGGGCGTAATCAGGCATGGTAGGTATCATCCGCGACAGGCAATAGTTCCTCTTATATGCTTGAATAAATCCTCAATATTCTCAAATAAACTGCTGTGAAATGTTTTCATGTTATTGAAATGACTAATTAAACATATTTAGATGCAGTAGTAGTTCAGGGTGACGGATGGTTACCTAAATATATTTTGCCTGTGTCTTCCCTGTGATATTTTCGTTTTTCCCTTATTCAATTTACCATTTTGATTCCCAGTGGCATTATAGTTTTTATAATAATTTCAAGAAAACCGTCAATGATAACAATGTGACCGAAAATTATCCACTGAATCATTGTCGAGCAAAGAAGTGTCCGCCATTTTGTCTGACACAATTTAGGTGAATCGCCGCGGATTAACACAAATTCAACTCCTTTACATGGAGCGTTTTAGCCCTCCCATAGGCTATTCTGTACAAGGTATAGTATAAAACCCGTACACTAGGCCTATTTTATGCTAAGGTAATAACCGTGTCTACCGGTGGTACACGTTGCACAATTGTTTTCACAATTACTTTATCTTCAACTTAAACTTTTACGAACCTAAAGAAGAAAAAAACAAGTTGGGTTGAAAGGTCAAAAGATTGCATTTCACTTGAGATAAAATAGAAATTCGATTAAGTTATAAATAAATTCGCATATTTACAGAAAAAGCAAAAATTCAAAGATTACAGAAACGAAATTTACGGACGTCCATGTCTTATTTGAAAACTGACAGCTCAATATTTATTTACCAAATATTTATAACTTACAGGAAATACGTTCTGAATAGTGCTGCAGTATATAAGGCACTTTAAAAACAAAATGCTAACAAGATAAGAACTTATCTGAAAAATGTTTAAAGGAGCACTGCAAATAAGTATATTTTATACATCTCATCATATCACTGTGGGAATTTTTAAAAGGAAATAACAAACGAGGTTATTTTAGTTGCAATTTACCTGAGAAATTATACACTCAATAATCATCAGAAATCCCGCATTAATTTACTAGTTACGTAAACCCCAATTTCAAGTTACAAAAAATAAGCCTACATGTTCTCAATTGCAACAGGTGCACAAATATACAACAACAAAAAAGCAGGGAAATAAAGAATAGGCACAAACCGGGTCAAACTTGATTCGCATTACGTCATAATTGTGTAAAAAAAAGTAAAAAAACAAGCTACAGAAGGGAAAATGGAAATAGAAATAAGGTGTGTGTGTTATCTGGGGTCATGTGTGGAAAAAAAGAAACATGGCCGCCCCCACATCATTACGAAAACTTTAATGACGTTATACCTGACCCCTTATCTTTTCCAAACAAAGTACGAAAAATACTAAACTCCTACTCCCCTTAAAACCCTCAATAACTGACGTCATAGTGTATTTACAAAACAAGTCTGAACCACACGGTGTTATCAGCAACATAAAGCAGTGATGGTCTATAAAACTATTATAGAAGCTATGCATAAGTATAGGATGAAACGGAGGGGCGCGTCCACCACATAGAAGCGCTGTTTATACTTCATCAGGTGCAAACAAATTTTTTAACTTCTACTTTCACGGAGGGAAAAAAAAACCCTACATATTTAAACACCGGATGTTTTCAAGAAGGTTGATCAATATCACATACGTGTGCTACGCATTTACAATACTATAAGCATTGAAGTCAATCCAAAGCGTTACTATACGATTAATGGGGTTGCCATTGAACGTGACGGACGCGCCCCCTCCCTCCCTTCACTTTCATCTATTCTATTATCAAATTTCGTCCACTTGGACTTCTACGAAACAATAATGTTACAAAATTGTGATGTAATTAAAAGAGTGAACCAGTAAAACAAGCTACAGCGTTGCCAACAGGATGTTCAATCCATTTCAAACATTACAATCACTGAAACAAACAGAGATAGTAGCATATATGGTTAGCAAAATATGAAACTAGTATTTTCAATTCGTAAAATGAGCCTTGAAACTTCGGCGAATTTTTGTGACTAGATAATATAATTAATCCAGTTCAATGGTATGTATATAACTCTATAATATGAATTTGCTACTTCCACAACAGCCATGCGTAAGTACTGTAAGTGACTTTAATTCCTGTATATACACTGTTCTTATTTGTCATCCGGGACTTGACATAGGAAAAGTACCAGGTAGATTCACAGAAATTTATGATGTCATATCTCACTAAAATATCCTCCAATGCAAACGAACAAAAGTTGCTGCAATATACTACTTTTTGACAAGTTGAAACAAATTGCAATAATAATCACAGTAACTGCCCAAAGGAATGACCATTGGCCATAATACATATGCATCGATCGTTGTACGCGTTCAAAAACACTTTTCGCTAATAACTGTAGCAATGCAGCCCACTTGCTGTTCTGAGTACAAACCAATAATTTGCACTTTCTGTTATTGAAATGTTTTGTCCTTGTCATTCGATCTTTAATAACGGTGTACTTTGGACCATACATTCCAATGCTGTATAAATTGTTTCTTTTGGGGGTGCTCTAACATATCCGAAAGTATTGACCGTGAATTTAGAGACACCCTGTATACAAGGTGTGTGAGAAAAGTAATGAGACTGGCAATACTGCGAGTGATCTGGCAAAACCATGTTGTTCTACTTGTGCAGGTCTGTGTGTTCATCCCTTCCAGATGCTCGGTCCGAGTTTCAGATCCATACAGCCATTACATGATTTTTGAGAGCGAGTGTGACCCTTGAAAAGTTTAAACAGGCCTAGAGAGAACACTCCTTTTCTCACACACCTCGTACATACAATGCTCTACTCGATAAAAATATTTCCAGGATCGTGCGGCTTGTGGATAGTACTGATCTCAGCGAAATCATGGGGTGTCTTATACTTTTGTCCAGCACTGTATAATAATCACCCACTGACTGACATGCAGCTAGGTAGCTACATTTAGTGTGAAATATTAACGTGCAAAACACACGATCTGCATGAAGTTGCTGCCAAAAATAGTTGGAAAAAAAACACCGACACGCAAACATGACAACTTTGTTTAGCATATTCATATTGCAGATAGATGGACTATCTTATATAGGTTTATACACCTTACTTGCAGCATATTTTGGCTAAAAAAAGGCCAAAGGGCTTCAGTTAATGCCGAGAGATGCATGTACACTCTCAAGAAAAAAGGGAGTGATATTACTCCATAAAAGGTATAACGACAATGTCACGAATTTCATTCCTGTAAGGAGTGAACACCATTTTGGGGAACTCCTTCTCTCGGAGGTGTTTTACCTGCGATCACATTCGTGCACCTGGTGACTCTTTTGTTCTGTATACACCTTCTGCATATTCCTTCATATTGTTATATAACACACCATGGATGTATGGATGGAGGGAAAAAAAAGAAAAGATACTGTATATGTACTCACAAAAATCTTGTTGGACTTCTTCTTCTTGTCACCCGTGTTTAGGTCTTCGTGGACCCTGTCCAGCAACCATATGAGGAACTCCTGCGCATCGTTCTGCTCGCTGCCCTTGAAGCCTTCGTTGTGATTACCCACCACAATCTTGAACTGGTTCGAGATCTCCGCAGTGCAGGTGTCCCTCGATGACCAAAGGCACTTAAGCAGTTTGGCCAGCTGCTCGGTCACCTCGCCTTTGGTGCCGTACTTCTTCGCGTTCCTCCTGCTTCTTTTCCTCAAATCCACTTTGTACTGGTCCATGACGAAGTACTCGGCCAGCGTGTCCGTGTGGCTCAAGCACTGCAGCACGGCGTTCATGTAACACGTGTTCCCGTGATTCCGAATACCGGTCACACCGACGGCCGCTCGCCTAGTGGCCACCGGTCCGCTACCGCTACCGCCCCCGCTCCCAGCGTTCGGCGAATTCGATTCCCGCTTATTGGATAATATCGGCGTGCTCGTCGCTTTGCCCGGCCGGACATCGTTGCCGATCCGTTCCCCGCCGTGGAATTCCTGCGAGGGGAATTTCTTACTGCTGTGTCTCGGTTTCGCTCTCGGCAGCAGAAGATCGAGGAAGCTGTGGAAAAGCGACGAAGACTTCTTGAAAGCCTTTTCCCGTTGCTGCTTATCTTTAGTGGTAGCTTTGGTTACGTAAACTTTCTCGTGATTGTTGCGATATGTTTCATTGGTCGTGTCCGCATCGGAATTGGTAATGGTCACGTAACCGTCGCCGCTCACGCTTCTGTTCCGGGTAATTAAACTTCGGCGTTCGAAAAAGCTGCTTCGGTGGCGGGAGTTGGAGTTGGAGCGGGAGCGGGTGCGGGTGCGGACCGGGTGCGGTAATGTCGTCACCACGAATTCCCCGTCGTCGTTGTTTGCTGGGTGGAAAGACGGCGATTCCGTCAGTTGGCCGTCCGAGGCCGATCGCGAAACGATCGTGTTGTAATCCGTGCTCATGTTGCTCGATAGCGGTCTGGCCGATGAAAAGCAATCGTCGGCATCCGAACGAATTAACTTGGACGAAGCGCGCCACTTTGAAATTCCAAACGACGGAGAGCGATGTGCCAAGGACGTCCACCTTCGATTACGGTATCGGAGCAACTGCGGCCGCAAATCGCCAAGTGGCGCTCTGGTCGCGCCTCGAATTTGCGTCTGAAACCCGTAAGGTGGCGCTGCCACCTGGTGGCGCCATATTGGAGACGAAGTGTACGGCAGCCAGCCTGCAGGCAGTGCTATATACTACTTGAATGTAGATTAAATGGTCTCTATGGATTCAAAGTGGGCACAGCCATGCAAAACGATGATTGACAAATACAAAACTTGGAAAATTATTCAGAATACTTAATGGATTATTGCTTCGATTTGTCGTGAAAAAGCCCATTCAATGAAGTAAACGGCGCTCCGGTTCAAGGACTCAAGGTCGCCCTGGGCTGCTGACAAAAGAACTCTCCTTTTCAGAAGATTATACGGCTTATTGTAGCATTATAATAGCTTGAATTTGCAATAAATAAGTTGGTTGAAGTTGCACGATGCCGCCGCAGTATGAAATAGTCGACGATATCACTTTGTTTGACAATAATAAGGAACTGAGAGCGATGAAAGCGAGTGCGGATCGGATGCGGGTCACCCTTGACTCAGACCCGCAATGGCGACGCGCCGCGCGAACGAACCATTTCTACCGGGAAGACATGCACAAACGTGCACAACGCATCGGTTGAATTTGAATGTGGCCGTCAGTCGTTGCAGATTCGTCGGCGGCGGCGTCAATCACCTCGTTGCCGTTGGCGCAACATCAGCGCAAGTGTCCGAATCAGAGGTCGGCCGCATCTGCCAGGAACCGCAACCCTGCAGTCAAGTTGCCCAAAGGCACCATGAGGAGCAAGCAGATGGCCGACTGCGTTCACGGCATGACGCAGACTTGCGCACTGTCCAGTCCCATTGGCACCATAGCCGTGGTCGGATGTCCCTGGGGATTGCATTCTGTTGGTCAGAATGATGCAATTTGCGATGGCAACTTCGTGCCGCTATCCACGTGAGTTTGTCATCGCACTTGCCCCTCCCCCCCCCTCTTTTCCCTCAACATGGCTGCCAATTAATGGCTCATTTAATTAAAATAATGTAATCACATTTGCAGGGTTGAAGTGAACCTGATCTCTGCATGCTGTGCCCCGGACAAACTCTACACTCCCATCAAGGAGGCCATCGGATGGCTGAGGGCTTACTTCCAGGACCCAAACCAATGCGGTCATCTTAAGAAACCAGAGTTGTGCATGCCACCCAGAGACGGTGGCAGTAAGTCCTTAATTATATTTCCCATTGTACTTGTGTTTTAATTTCTTTCATATACTATACCCTTTCAAAATTTCCTTTGCAGCGTACTTCAGGGAACAAGTGTGGATGACCCTAGCCGATTCGGTGGGCATCGGGCAGACCGTATCGTACGGAGAGTTGGCCAAGATGGTCGGCAACCCCGGAGCGGCTCGAGCCGTTGGTACGGCGATGCGCATGAATCCGTTCCAGCTGATCGTACCGTGCCACCGTGTTATCCGTTCCGATGCAAGTTTGGGCCAGTACGCGAGCGGTCAGCGCAACAAGGTGAAGGAGTGGCTTCTGAACCACGAATGCGCCAAGGGCATCAAGGGCTCCAAGATGCGCTACAACTGATGATGATGATGGTTCCTCGAAAATTATACGAACCCTTCCCAAACCGTTTGCGATCCTTGCGATGCGTAGGACGCGCCAATGTGAATTTCGTGTGCGTGATCTTCCCTTTTCTTTTTCCCCCCTCCGTTTGATGCCGTCGCTGTTCCCACCATCTGTTAGTGTGATCTTGTTGGAATAGCACACGGGTGCCAAGGTTTATAAAAGCCCTCGAAACAAACAAAAGGAAAATGAAAATTACACGCTGTGAATGTGGAGTAGTGTTGTGTAGATTGTACTTACTCGCATGGTCAATGACATGAAAAGTTTCAAAATGAAATCCCCACAAATGTATAGCTTTGTAAAAGAACCAAGGGTTTGTGCCATATAAATGTTAACCTGAAAATAACATGAATCTCAACAAAATAGTATCGCAATTCAAAGAATTGGATGAAATCTAACCATGCGTGAGCAAACGAAGACGTTTCTTGGCAAATAAGGAACCGTTTATGACCATGTTGGGTATTTGATGTTCAAGCTGAAAACATGTAAGCATGTATAAATTATATTTGAGTTCCCGGTTTATATTTTCACGATCGGGCGTTTAAAATGCCCTTGTAAGTTGCCAAAATGGCACAGTAAAAAACAAAACAAAATGCGCATGCTTTCCTGTAAGTATAGTCAACATCTCACCTGGGCATTTAGGGTAGAACTCATTTTCGGAGTTTAATAACCCTCGATGTACGCTTTTACTTGTAGTTTGATGTATTTAGAAACGTTTTATACATTCCATCCCAAAAAAAAAGGAATAAAAAAAATATGCCGTGTAACCGGCAACCAAACTCTTGTTCAGTTCGTGTCAAAATATTTCAAGATTGTAAAATCCGGGTAACAACTGTTTTTAATACAATGGATAACAAACACGGTCACTCGGATTTCGGGGAATGGAACGACTCGTGGCCTCATAAAGCCGCCAAACTACAATCCATAACGATTAACTAACCAGATATACTCTTAAAACTTCCACGCATTCAGCTAGGTATAACATCTCATTCATTCAATTCCCCCTTCGGCAGTTAAAACGTTCAGACACGAGATACCTACGTGGTGTATCAAAGAGACGTAACAAAACGTTTTGTAAGGTCGTTTCAATAAGTTAACGAGTCTACAAAGATGTCTGAATGGTCAACAAGTCGCTGTAACACATCTATAACCTGGAGGACAGTCGGCACATCGAATTATCTGCCGGGATCGGTGAAAAAGAAGCCACTGAGCGCACTGGCTCCTCGAACTCCGCAATCGGGACTCGTGGAGGAGCAGGTCCCGTTCTTTGACGGCTGCATTGCGTAATACGGCGACAAACAATTGAAAAATCCGTATTAAATAGGCCTTTTAATTTCACCTTACCGACCGGAAGTATACTGAAACCAGCCGTGAGGTCTTCGGAGATTATTAGAACCGCTCCGGCGTTGTCGAATTCCCCGCAATAATTTGGCGCACTGAATACGGTCACCAACTGTTCGAGGAAAAGCAATCAATCATGAAAGCAAATTTGTTCCCTTATTTGTCAATGTAACAATGCAGTGTACCTTTCTCTTCTGGAAGAACTGGTAGCCATCTTCTACAACCTGATGGGCCCTTACCACGAGGCTGCAATCGTGTTTCTCGAGAAACTCCTCGACAATGTCTCCTCCGAAAGTGTAAGACACTCCTCGATCGTTTTCCCCCCATCCAACAGAGTCCTACAAAAATGTAAAATGTAACGAAGCATTATAACCGAAAATGTAATAAAGAGAAATATATGTATTAAATCAAACAAACCTCTTCCGGGTCCGACCACAGAAGATCGCAAACGAGACCTTCATCGGGAACTTCCATCGGACGCGGTATACATCGAATCTGCAACAGACCAGATTAAATCTGTAAAAACTCTGTACTACAATCAGTATTATTACTAGTGTGTCACCTGTTCGAAGTTGTGGAGTTCCGGGGATAATCCACCGTGGGTGCAGAAGATTGTTCCTTCAATCAAGGCAGCTGTTGGGGCAGATTTGATCATTTCAGATTACAGGCATAGCTAATTTTGAACCTGTTAATTTACCAACAGGAAGACAGTTGAAGCAGTCGGTGAAAGTCTTCCACACTTTAATGTTGTACCTTCTTTTACATTCGTCGTAGAAGCCGTAGATTCGGTTGATGTTGGCGCTCTCGTGGTTTCCCCTGAGCAGGAAAAAGTTGTTGGGATATTTTATCTTGTAGGCCATCATCAGGCAAATGGTCTCCAACGAATTTTGACCCCTGCAAAATGATCAAACAAATGCATCATTACAATGCAAATCAAATTTGAGGTGGAAGGAAAAAGAAGAAACCAGAGCATTTCCTCCCACCTCTCCCTCTCTCGTAAAATAAGAACATGAAAAAGTAATTTAGCCTTGCATAAAGACATTCATGAATTCTAATGTGTAGGTGGTGACATAAAACTTGATTGCATTTCTGATATTACACGAAGATGAAGTTCGGCGTCGATCGATCGACCTATATTTCGGATAATCGAAGTAATTTTTTCCCCTTTCTCTCTCTCTCTTTTCAATCAAACGTGTCCCACAATGTTTTACCGTCAGCAAGACCCAATTATAGGCCCTATTCCCATCACGTTCCCCTCGCAATATGACTTATGCTGTCATTGCCATTTTCTTATACGCAGGAACCAAACCATGCGATGTAACTTATATATAGGTCTCAACCGGTGGACATTCGGCACAAAGTTGCAGTATCATAAGTAGTTGGTCACACTTTATGATGCACATGCATGTATACACAGAAAACTGTATATACTGTGTTCAAAGAGTTTTGTAGGTCACCGAATTGGTGGAAATAATCTTGTTAAAGTTCAGTTATTGGCTAAAGCCAGGCTTATACTGCACTTTCTCTCTTATTGTGATGACCCTTGGCGAATTAGACGAGACACCACTCAAGTTTGGAGATTGTGCAGCTGAAATGGGTGGTCCTTAGTGAATTTGCTCAAAGACAAGGTCCGAATTGGTGGAAATTGGGTCAACAACGTCCAAGCTATGCCATCCCAGTAAATTCATTATTCCAAAAAGTCAAATTAGGATGCTTAAAGGCAACCTAGTTTCCCAAAGTGGGGATTAAAATAATAAGAGATGCAATGCAGCTTTGAGAATTGGCGGAGCTAGGGGATGATAATATCGCTTTTAGCGAAAAGCAACTCAACAACAACAGTGGTGGTGATGTTAGTGATGTCCCACTTTTACAACACCTTCATTATTATTCCTCATACCCCCATTTATATACAACGTGCCAACGGCAATGAAACTGCACCATTGCAATTACAAACAATATCGCATCGTGTTTTATGTATGCAGGTAATTAAAAGTCATTTTTAACCCTTCCATATTTCAGCACCTTTCCCCCCTCCCAATTCGGCCATTATGACATTTCATTTAACCGCTTATACAGATAAAAAGTCATCCCTCATTTATTGAAATTCCCCTAGTAAAGAATAGCTGCATAATGAAATTAAGTAACTGATAAGAATGAATCACTGGAGCCTATGGGAGGGCTTGATCAGGCCTGACGTCATGCGCGATAAGAAATAGTTCCACTAATTTGTTAGAATAATTCCACAATATTCTTAAATAAACTTTGGTGTTATGTTTTAAAGTACACTAGAACTCCAATTATACGAACTCCAGCTATCCGAATCGCTATGAGGGGGGGGGGGAGAATAGATTTAAAACTGAAGAGGTGTCCGCCATTTTGTCTGACAGTTTAGGTAAATAGGCCGCTGACTAATTACACAAATTCAAGCGCATTACATGAAGCGTTTTTAGCCTCCCATAGGCTCCATTGATTCATCCTTAAGGGTAGACAGAGTATAGTGAAGTTTTATTATTACGAAATTTGAGCACGCATGAGAGACAAAGGGCTGACTGGTGTAATGGCGCCCAAAGAACAAAGCAACTGTAAATCTCAAATGGGTGATCGGATTCTATTGTGAATTTCACTTGAAATGTCTCTTATTTGTCGTTGCAATCAGACCAACTTCCCTATATATATGTACATTTGATGGCGTGTGATTGGGACTTTTGGAGAAAGTGGGTAGAAGTAATGAGAAAGTTGTTATTTTTATAGCGGTAAAAAAGGAAGAGAAAAGAAGTGAAGTGAAGTGAACCTGTCGACGTAATCTCCCAGGAAAAGGTAATTGGCATCTGGAGGATATCCACATTTGTCGAAATGTCTCAAGAGGTCCTCGTACTGGCCATGAATGTCTCCCACAACGTTGACTGGGGCCTCTAGTTCCACCAATGTTGGCTGCTGGAGGAAAATCTCTCGGGAAACCATGCAAAGTTGTCGAATTTCCAATTCGCTCAAAGCCGCCTATATGCATACAAAACAAACGAAAAACGATAGGAAAAACATGCGTCAATTTCTCCCATTGCACGCCCTTTACATATTATATTCTTATACAATAAATATAAACTGCATGGCCACATAAGACCAATACGGCATCGGGTTGAACGACCCTTTTTTTGTCCTTTTCTCTTTCTCTCCATTGGCTCATAAATCCGAACCATATTTATACGATACTGGGCTCATTCCTAAATCGATATAGGCCATTTCCACGCCAGAATATAATTTACGGCATCATATTTCGTACCGAAAATCGGTAGAGCGTGATACGTATACATACGTATAAAACGGTTTATATTATATACACACACGCGCAATCCCAGATAAACATTCGAAAAGGCGCCATTTTGGAACGAGCTCAGATGGCGCCGAACAATTCATATAAATATATAAAGGCAAAACTACTTCGCTTTCATAGCGCAATTTCTCTCAACAATACAGCATCGATCGATTGAGTGGTATAATGCTAATGCCAAAGGACGTGTTCAATTGGCCGCGATTTCCTAGCATTTTATAGTTTTGAAAAATACGTCAAATGAAAGCGGGATGCGCATGCGCGACGGAGCGTCGAGCGGCGCCAATTAATCAGGCATACAGCGCCACCTATACACATGTATTTCGTGTTGTGTAAATTGAAAAAAGCGAATTATACTCTGTTGACTGAAACGGGTTATAATGGAATAAAAGGCATAAACAACACCCAGAAATGAAATGAAGTTTCATTTTTCAGTTTGTAAGAAATATTGTCGACAGATTTAACTTAAAAAATGCGGAAACAATTGCAAAATATGGAGATAGAAGTTCTATTATCTTGTAAATGACCTTCATAACAGGACACGTGATTTAAACACCTCGATATAACGTTTTAAAATGAAAATCAAGTAGCGATTTCAAAAAGATTAGACGTCAACATTCATGAATGTCACGATCAAGATCACGAAAAATGTCAACGCAAATTACTGTTCCACAATTGTTTCAAAAACAAATTAAGTGTATATACGGAAAAAAAATATGTCAAATTGTTCCCTGGCAAACGCTGAAAAATTCCCCTATGGGACCACGAAATCACGCAATACGAATGCAGTGTTGGAAAATTAGATCATACGATAACTTAATAAATGTTTGGGGAAAAATGGTATAAAATGTACAAAGCAATTAACCCGGAATGTAAATGCGCAATATAAATGGGAGAAGCGGAAAATGCATGTTCACAATAGGCTAATATTATGCAAATTTGCGTATTTTTACATGCACGGATATTATTAATGAGGTAGGGAGGAAAGTTGAATGCCATCGTTACCGTTATGTGGATGGGAACAGTGACCCAATTGCGTTGCACATGGGCTATTTTATGGGAACGGAGCGATTTGGCTTGGCTTGCCATACATGGCCGTCAAATAAATAAACAGAGAAAGTTGATAATAAAAATAGTAGCACGGTCAGGTCACGTTAATAAATATACATATTGGATGGGGGGGTTTTTTTTGAGGTCAGTGTTTATTGTCAGCGAGTAAACTTGATCGGCATTTTTGTCAATTTTCCTGACCCAAATTGTCACAATTACTTTTTCACCTGCTAGTAAATCGTCATTATATTGCAAATATTGCTCACTCACTACCCGACATGAAAATCACGATGAATCGCAATATGACGTGTCATAAATCGCCACATGTCCACCTTGAAACGAAAAATTGCATAAATTTAACCTTTGACACGAAAATTTATTACTCTCTCTCTCTCCTACTGTGATGAATCATTATTATGTCGGCCTACTGTATATAATTGTAATTATTATAAACAGTCAGTTTCATCATTTCACTGCATTGCAAAACATGAAACTGTAATTTTTTTGTGCTAATATTTATTGCCTCAGCATAAATTATTATACACAGGGGGAACTTGAAGACTTGCATTTTTATAAACGCCTCATGACGAAAACACCATTTCACAATTCGCAATTTTATATCGTACTCCGTGAAAAATTAATATTTGAAACACTTGACAAATTTGTTCAACGTGTCAGATCTCAAAAATGCAGTTCATTTCGGAATTTACACAGGTTTAACTTTTCCTACATATGTTTTGCGAGTGAATAAATTCACTTTTATAACATGAGCTATAGCAAAGTGGCTGGGCAATAAATTGTGATCAAAACTGCTGTGCCAGTTTCGGCAACTTCGCAATTCATTAATAATAATGGTTAAACCTTCATTTTTTCCCTATTAAAACAGAACTGGTTTTTATTTCAATCCGAAATTGCGACAGAATTATTATTAATGTCAAACTTTTAGCACAATTCTTATTTTTTTATCCACGAAAATCTGTTATATTTTGATAAAAGTTTGAAGACATTATTCTGTATAGAACAATTAAGCAACATTCAATATTAAACTCATAATAAAAATGAAGTATATCTGTATAGAAAGTTTGAATGAAAGCTTTGTGACCTGGTGAGCCGGAAGTGCCCTAGCTGCCAAGAGTTTCTCAAGGACCCTGTCCACGTCCAACGTGTCCATCAAGGTGTACATATCGGTGTTCCTGGACGGTTTCCACCAACCGATTACACCCCTGGGTCTCCTGTCGGTTTCAGTGGAGTTGTTAGGGCTGCCATTATGGGAAGTTGGGGCCATGGTCTGGGCTTTGGCCCTAGACAACTGCAGCAGATGGTTCCAACGCATCTGCAAGCAGGCAGTCAAGAGATCAGAGTTGATGGCGCATTTAAGTCGTATGCGTGCGAATAGTGAGAGATTTGGATGGCAACTGGGTGTGAATGGTGTTTGGGCAGAGGCTTTTGAAGTAGGGTTTGTGGTCACGTGGTGCGCATGTTCAACGGTCGCCCGGCAACCACAACGGCGCTCATCTTTCATCTCGCTCCTGTTCAGCCCAAACGACCCAGATTTGTAGACATTTTTAGAAAGCAAAAAAAAATCCCAATGAAAAGCCAGATGCAACGAAACGCTTCAAACTTTTAACTCGTCTACAAATCACATTTTACAAGACACGTTCATGTTCCATTAATTTTACGTTGAAACGACTTTGACATTCAAAGTTTAGTTCCAACATGAATAAACTAAACAGCGCAATAATTTTTTTATCATTATATTACTGACAACTCTTTCTAGATAGTTTTGAAATTTAAATTATATCAGTTGATTATTGAAACTTCTAAATGGAATTAAATAAGCATTCACATATTGTTATAAACTTATTCATGGTTTTAATTCTGAAATTGCATATGTGGAAGATGGAGAAAATTATAGTAGGAATGTACAAAAATGGATTTCCGAGTAAACTGTTAAAAAATATTGGCCTCAGTTCCCGGAATTACATTTCCAACTTCTACTTTTCAAAATGTTAAGTATAAAGTATGTATTTAAGTAACTTGTGATGTAATTCACATTATCTCAATACAGTAAACCGATTCTACAAAATTCTGAGCACCTAATTGCAATTTGTGTTTTTTTTACTAATTACAAACTGTAATTATAATTGCAAGTCAATAATTGGATTAAAATTAACTTAATGGTATTTGTTTGAAACGGCAAAGTTTAACTTGTGCAATATACTATATAGCTGAAGAAGATATGATCAAGCACTGCAAATATCTCTAAATATGTCACAGGAGTGAAAAGTGGAGCAATAAATATCGGAATTTGACATAATAGGTCCAGTATGGAATGCGAATAGGCCTAACGGAATAGCCGGAATATCCGGGAGGATTTTCAAAATATAGCCCCCAAATCGATAGACCGGGTGACTTTATGCCAGCAATCGATCGACAAAGAAGCAGGTTAAGTAGGAAGAGAATAAATTTACTCTTTTCTCCCTTTTCCTTCCGAGTTCCTAGGTTTTCCCCACTCCGAATTTCTTTGCAAAACTCCAACAAATTTCACTCCAAACAAGATTAGAGAGAAAAAATACGGCCCTCCCAATCGCCAAAGTCAACACTGCACTCGAGCCAGAAGGGTGTTGAACAGTTTCAAATGTTCAATACAAGTGAGAGAGAGAGAGAGATAAAAAAAAGGGGAAGTCCAACGACTCGCTGCAAGAAGCTTTTCTCTGAATTTCTCATGAAACGAAAACATTCCATTTTGGCGCCAATTCCGACTAAAAGGAAAAAATAAAACTCGGCCCTTTTGATGGCATTCAAAAACGACCAACATGTTTACTTAAAGCCATTCTACGACTCCATTATCGCCTTATTTAGCAAAAAAAAAGGGATCATCTTCCACTCAGTTCGGGGAAATAATGGAAGTCAAACGAAAAGATGAGAATACACAAAATGGCGAATTTGGCGGCCATTTTGAATTCGAATTACAAATGACTCGCTGTACTCTCCTGCTAAACAATTAGTTAAAACATTAAGGGGGGGGGGGTTTCATCGTCTTTGCATCCAACTACAATTCAATAAAGAAAAATGCAATAAATAACACCAAAATTTGAATTTACAATTGCATATCCTAATAAAGGCATTACACATGATCCTATTTACAGAAGCAAGTGCGAAAGCGCAATGGGAGGAGCTTCTCTACCCGTTGATGGACACGTAACTGTTTACCTTTGCAATTAATTTTGGCACCATTTCTAGGGCACGCACCAGTAGGTAGACAACTGCCATACCGAAAACCAATTTTAACAGGCTCTAACCCTATCCAAAAACTGCATTTATCGGAAACCAATAAATACAGCGAATTATCGACAAAACCCAGAGGCATTTACCGGTTTAAACACTCGTGGTCTGGAACATTCACTGTCCAGAAAAGGTTATTCAGTCCACAGTCATTCCAATACACGTGACCATATTACGGATCGCACCGGGGTGCCCCTGGCCGCAATCACAAGCACAGCAGCTTTAGGTTCAACGGCTGCGGAAGTTGACAGTGAGAAATACCAACTACATTTTGCCGCAGCAGATGTTGTTGTATAAAGATTGTTGCACAAAAGTTGGAGGCAAGACTGAACCGCTGCGCCCCCACAACTCTTCATTGTCCCAAGTTGAAAAGTGGCTTTTCAATTGCGGCCAGCTTTTGCGAAAGCGCATTATCGATTCCTAGTTTGGGAACAGGCGGCTATTAAAATGCAGTGGATATTCGGTCTCTTGAGAAATTTGGCAGCCCAACATTGGGCGGGGGGTTTCATCTTTCCGGAAGTAATCAAGAGTTGGTGGGGAAAAATGAGAAGCAGCGTCTCTTGCTGTAACATGACAGAAATGAAAATTGGGACACCTGTGCGGACATTAATCCGGAGTTATAATTCCGAGCCTCTTTCGGTGGCGCGGTTTTAAGACCGCGGATGATGCTCGGGAGCTCAATCTGCAACGTGGCAAGCGGAGGAAATGAATTACCAAATTACTCATAAAAACGCACTAAAGAAATGGCAATCGTTAAACGTTGCTTACCGTAAATGCGGGAAAACAGATTTCATCCCAGTCTTCCTTTCTTCATTCGAGACTGCCGTAAAACAAAAGAAACCCATGTAAGAACTATCTTATGGGAACGTAAATCCCAGGGAAATCCGTCATTTTAATTTGCGTATGTTATTACACATATAAAATACGTACAAGTTGGAAACGAGAGAAAATACGGTCAAAGCTCTTTGCAACGAAATTCCCCGTCATCGTGCCAATTTAGTTTCCGTTATAACCTTATAATATTATTGCAATGAAGTACATATATAGTATGCAC
>WWPM01024382.1:0-35765 GCA_023279145.1 Glomeris maerens | reverse complement strand
ATATATAAAACCAGTAAAGAACTATAAATACGAAAAAAAGCCAGGCGGCCAAGAGGAGAAAGCGACTTTTTCGTCGAATTTGCGCCAGTCACATTCCAGGAAGAAAACCCCGCCCCTCCCACAAAATGCTCTCACAATGAACCATGCGCATTCCTCGCAAGGGGCCATTCCCCAGTGACGTCATACCATATTAGACAGACAAATATGGAAATCAATTTGAAGAAAACGAGATGTCTGCCCTCCATACATTAAGTTTGCAACGGATATAGGGGAAAACGTGGCCCTGTCCACAGTTCAAGATTCGCCAGATTGCGCATTGAAGGTCGAGCAATTTTCAACTTCTCCCATTGGTTTTTCATGCAGTTTCAAATTCCTTGAATTTGTTAAACGTTCAACTGTTCTACAATTCTCGCGCTTTTCCTGCCCAATTTGAAAACTATATAGTTTTTCGAGTGAAGTAATTATGTACAGACACGAAACAAAAATTCGAATTTCCATTCATTCTCAGCATTCATTTTCGCGCTTTGACTTTCGCGGCTTCACTCCATCGCGGTTTTTGAACGTCTAACAAGTCTTATTTTGTCTGATATATTGGGTTATACGAATGGAATGTGGACTAAAGGGATCTTATTTCATGTCTAATAACGCACAAAATTGTATTTAGGTCATAAAAAAGTTCCCTACTTCGCAGAAATTCACTTCTCACGGTAGAGTCTAGGAACCGATTAACCGCGATAAACGAGGGACGACTACAAACAATACCTTCTAAATATACATCATACATTTGAAGACTTTGGATTACAATTCTACTGAAATCACACAAAAGTGCCATTTCAAATTAAACCCGGATTATTTCACAATATCTCCAAATTTATTCACTTTTTTGGATGAATGGGACGAGAATGACAATACATAATCCCGGGAATTTTAGTGATGATGCTCGAGTGACGTGTCCAGAAAAAACAAAAACATCTCCACGTTTACATGACGTCACTTAGGAACGGTCACCTCCCCCCTCCCCATCCCACTGGTCACTAAAATTATAGTAACAAAAACTGACCTGAATCCGACGGAGTTTGCACACCTAGAAGGTCTTTTTTAGGGACTGGTGTCAACCTAATTGTTGTTTCTTGCTCTTCGTCCACTTTGAAAACCACGTGGTAGCTGTGATCACTCAATGGGTACGGATCTACGCATTCTGTCGGCGTCGGAACGACTTCAAACGGCGGCGCGAAATGAGCCAAAACTGCGGGAAGAGGCGACAATGGGACGGCCGCCACGGGCATACACGCCAACGGCGCTTCGACTACAGTCTTCGCGTGTTGTAATACTGCCGTCGTCGCCGCTACGCCCACTCGGCCGCTCCACATGCAATCGAAAATCACTTCTCCGTCAACTTTCGGTTGTCGCCGATTGAATTCCAAAAGATCATCGTCGAATAAGAAGTCTGAAACGAGCGAAAATCGCTCATCATCGCTTTTCTCCTCGGCTGACGGCGATCGCGGAGGCGTCGGAAGAAACTCGAATTTCTTCCATATGTCTTCGGAAGGAGAACTTTCACTGCCCCCGAGTAATTGGTCCTCCTCTCCGTCGAGGAAGAAAGGATCCATGTCCGGCGTGAACTTAAAACATTCAGAAAGCCGCAGAGGCCGATTCATTGTACCCTTCATCCAAAGGCATCAGAAATCCGAGGCACTATGTTACGGCACGTCGACCAAGCGTCGTCTGCTCGCGAAGCGTATCTTTGAACTATTGGCGCGCTTACGCCGTCGCTCAATGGCCAGGCCCCGCCCACAGACGCCGGCTTCTTGGTGTATAGTAATAGTAATTTGGGCACGATGGCTTGCTTTCTTGGCAAAAGTAGCGATCGTTCCTTTGTCCCGACGTTGCGGTTCTACAAGTGACTATACGGCGATGAGTGACGACGTTCACACGCAGCGAGACGATGACTATTACACCGCTGTTGCGCGCAGCAAGCAACACCGCCAAGTGTGTAAAAACCGATGGCGTCGTCTGGGGTGGGCCTTGCCCATTCGACCAGACTCGTGAGGGTGCGCAGGTTGAGCAGTGCGCAAAATACGTGAACGAGGCGTGACTAACAATTTGGCGCCAAACGTTCGGGGCGTGATTGGCGTGGGATGGCCGCTCGTAGCAACCAATCAAATGCATCTACAGTGGATTCTTGGCAATGGCCGCGGGTTTTTCGTAGTTTTGCACCATTGATCGGTGCGGTGATTGACAAGAGAGCTGTTACGCATTGTGGTGAAACTCTCAAGGGTGAAACCAGTGGGTGAAAGCGAGGCGGTCTTTTAAAATAATAAAGAGTTTCATTTTTTTATATATGCTGTGTTGCACCACTTGGCCATAATCTCGTTTGGGCTGTTTGATTGGGATTTTTCGAATAAATACATTGAATGAAAAACTGCGTGTATATGTTGTTTTTAATATTTGCCCACTCTTAGTCCAAAATAAAATCCATCTACAATTGTTACAAGATTTCGGATGAGTTTTAAAGCACGTTGGCAACAAAATAGAAAGACTTTTAATTTTTCCAAATGGCTCAATTGTGGACCTTTGTATTATCTGTGTCGAAGTTACTGCTTTCCAGTCTTTACTCAAAGAAAAGATAAAAGTTGGCGGACATTCTGTTATCTGGCTTCTATACGCACCCGGAAAGAAAAATTGTAACCAAAGGTACAGATAAATACACGCTTCTGTGCAATTATTCTGATATTTTTGGAGCCGTTACATTGGCCGAACTATAGTACACACAAGTTTAAAAAACAAATGCTCCGGAAATGCGCATCAACAGGTGCTATTGTTCAGATATGTCATCAAATTGCACCTGCTTCACGCAGTGAAAGCTACAATTTCGAGAGAAATTAAACTGAAATTACCCGATATCACCATAGGCAAAGCAACGAATCCTCTTCCCATATTTCCCCTTATCACCGGTAACCCCAAATGCAAATGTAGTCCAATGTCTCAACGTTTACACAATGATACAACAGCTATGAAAGCCTGTATGGTACTGGGTTTTAAACATCCTTTATTAACCTATACATTAAATTTGAATAATATTGTTTATGAAAAATGTTGCTTGGATAAAATCCCACCCACTCCGGCATACCTGTCAATTAATAGATCTTGTAATTTTGTTTTTGTCACAATATGGTGGTCAAAATTGTGAATTATTCTGGTATATGGGGATTTTGCGAACCACACATCACAAAGGCCTGATGACTTTTTATCATATTAGTGATAAAAGTAACTTGTATACAGTTTTCTAATTTCCCTTTGTTCTTGTCAAATATTGCTTTCGACCGGATGTTGGAGTTGTCACTTATAATTCTACATAGCCACACCAGATGTAGGCCTATACATTTTGAGGGTGGCTTTCCCATATTTACTCTTAATCTATTTATAGGCATACACATCAGAATAAATATTTCACATAAATACATACTTGCCAGTATAAGGAAACATATCTATTGATACATTTCGCAATCCGCACCACACACGTGTTATGGATTGCTGTTCCACTTGTTATGTGGTAGAATAATAGTGGTTGAATGGGCCACCTGTTCTGGTTGTCCACAGTCGATGACCCTTGACCTTAAAATTCCTGCCAACGTTTAAATCGAGTTTAGTTTCCAGGAATTGACCATTTGCCCCTCCTCCTGTCTCCACCTTTTCCTGTCATTTCCTGCTCCCTTCCCTTGATTAGACAGTCAACGTCATCCTGTGTCCCACATAAGGGCAGCCACGAATGGGCTCTTTTCAAAAATGAACAGTTACAGGCCCCTATAAACTAACAAAATGCCGGGTAATTATCAAGGAGCACCGCCTATTTTAAATCTAAAACAAATAACTAACATCTGTTCCTTTTTCCGTCATTTTACCACGTGTTCTTTGGCATTCCATGTGACAATAGCTTTTTGTTAACGCCTTCAATTTAGGGCCTACTCCAGAAACAAGCCCATTCACCGATTAACCTTTTCTTCGAATCAATTCGCAAGTCTATTTTCGTTATTGTTCACAAGTCCTCATCAAGAAGGGGTCTGTTCAAATATTTTCCCAGGGACCATCCACAAATGATGTCGCATTTTAATTCATACATTGCAAAGCATGATTGTAATAATGCAAAAGGATAATTGATTCTTGCACTTTCTGAGCAGGAATTAAAATTGCAATCAGAACTAGGGCATAAAACCATATTATCATAGGACTATTAGTAACATATCATATGAACGGTCATGTATATACATACACCCTATAAGGTTTTAAAGGTCGTTTGAAATGCAGTCGCATTTTTTTACTGCTTGGTCCAGAGCAACGTCATAAACAAAGGAGACAAAAATAAGATGGTGGCGATTAGTGGCTAAAAATAAGTGCATTTTCCCCCCACAAGGCAAAAAGGCAAAGAAAGTTAAGTTGCAAATGGGTTATTACGGCGTTGTTCTTGCCATGGAAGGTGATAGGTTATTTGATTTGTCGCTGTACTTGGCCCAGAGGACCTGCCAAATTGGTAAAACAAGTGGCGACACATGGGCCACTAAAATGGGCCAAACACTAGCATCACTGGCGGCATCTCCAAATCGAAATGCAACAAGAACATTGCAAGATTTGTTTCTATAATCTCTTTGTGTAGTCACTGTTCAAACTAAAATACTATGCTATCAAACACTTCAGATTGAAAGTTTTTTTTTTAAATCAATGCTTAACCAATGTGTTCAAAATCGCCACTACCAGTTGAACATAAAAAAGAGCAATCTTATCTGTATATCACTGAGCACAACTTCACTGCAATCTCGCTTTATTGCCAGTAATTTAGTTTTGACAAGTAGAAACTCCAATCACCGATATAAATATAGAGGGAAACCATTTTCGGATTGTAAAGTTTCTGCTAACACAAAGTTATGGGCACAAAAAATAGTCTTGTATAACCTTCAGAATTTTGCAAGGCTCAAAAACGTATGGAGTGTAATTTGTTGCACCATATGTCCATCCTTATAAATTTTGAAATGACAACATGCAACAGGACGACATTTTTTGTATGACTGTTTGGTCCTTTATGTGTTATGTAGAACTTACAATTATTACCTAGACCTAGACAAAGATACAACTGAGGGAAAGATTGATCCTAAAATGCTACAAATTCTCTCTATTTTCATGAATTTAAAACAAAATTTCAATGAAATCTACTTGACATACTGTATTTCTTAATTTCAGTAACAAACACCTGATTTGTCTACATTAGCTTATTAATGAGTATGATGGATATACAGATATAAGGTAGAATTTCAATGTATAGCTGGAATATATACGTGTTCAAAATGCGAAAAATTATAATATATGATGAAGATTTCCGTTATGTGCTTTCAGAAGTACATACAGTAAAGCGTTTCATGAAAATATGTACTCGTGTGAATTTCTTATTGCGATTGACACTTGGGACCATTGATGTTGTCTGAAATTTGCTATTATCCTTGAAAAGAATATGCAAACTGTAATTAATTCTCTCGCCCTTCTCTGCACACAATGGGCCCTTTTGAAGGGGAGGAGTCTTTTAGAGGGGTGAAAAATCTCTCAGGGTTCATACCACCCTCTGTTCCATCCCCCAAAACCCCCTTTCCACAAGTTCACTCAATACCCCTAAGGTCACACACACACACTTTATCACCACAAATCCAAGTTTGAGATCAAAATGAAAACAATTATGCTTGGGCATACTATTCCAGAAAGTGAGATCTGAAGCAAACTTTTCTTAAGATTTCCCTATACAATTCCAAGAAATGCTATCCACCAAGCACCACCTTCAAAGGCAAGTTCCGATGAAATCTCGGCGATAATAAAGCGGTGAAGCCGTGGGAAAATATTTGAAGATTGCAATGATAAAACAGTAGCCTATATACGACTACAATTGAAACTTGAAACCGTTTCCCCCTTTTCATTTTTCATCAATTTATGACCTTTATATAAATAAAGTTAATCAAAATTGGCACATGCCACATGTTTCAAAAGTTATTAGTACCATATTATACATATGTGGATTGATTTTTTTGGGGTTTACAGTTTTTTCAAATATTTTAACAATATTTACCAATAAAGTTTAGAGTTTAAAAATATTCCCAAACCTGTGACACAGCAGTGCTTCAATAATGGACTTCGCTTATTTTGCATAAACACAATCAAAATTTTAACTGCATAAGTACTGCAATATTGTTTAGGAGTTATATTACATATTTTGAAGTAGAATATATTCGTTATCATTTCCTGTTTTATGTTTACAATACGTACTAAATGTTTGCAAACGATTTTACTATCGATATAGAAAAACACCAGTGATACACAAAAAGGGGAAAACAGGTACTGTTATCAAATTTTAAAAGTTATACATTTCCTTGTAAATATAGGGACAACTTATAGAAATTGAAAACCGTAATAACAAGATGGCAACACCACCGAATAAAATATGAGGTGATGTAGCAATCAAAAAACTACAAGTTTCATCACAATGGTCGTTCAGAATGATAATTATATAATTCATTCGATTCAATATTGTTCAGAAGAAATCTGCGCGGAAACAAGGAAAACCATAATGAAAAGTTCAAATGGGACCTTGAAATTTATATAGGTATATGTTACCACAGTAGAAATAATAAGAGACAAGGGAATAAAATGATCAGGTTCGACAAGGTGCAGTTGCATTTGCGTTGACACGTGTGTCCACACGTGCACCACTCTTGCATGTACAGTAGTAGCTTAGCCGTAACCCACTATTATTATAGTATCCTTGTGTAACAACACAAAATAGGCTCAAGTAAAGCCCACAGTGTAGTTTCAGGTTCGCTACTCATTTTCCAAAGCAAATACACAAACCAGTTTCAATTGATAACCGACATAAGAAAACAAACGTCGAGAATAAATATTTGTATTTGAAAAGAAATTTGCATGCGATTATTGCTCGAGGCAACAAACACCATGCATACTTTGTAAAACCAGTTTAATTTCAACAGGCCTACTTACGTAGTCTGCACCCTTTATTACAGCTTCAATGTTCCCCTTAATAACTGGTCTAAATTTAGCATATGACACTACACACCCCTGCACTGTCGCCATCATTATTATTATTCATAATTGGGCCAGTCTCTGGCAAAGTAAGTTCAATACTGGTCCAAATATTTTCAGAAACAATGCTGATCATATGCTATGTACTATTGTTGTACCCATCAACGAGCTCCCAAAACTGATTTGCAGATCAGAGTTCAGAAAATTCGTCATTAGTGTTGTCACAACTTGAAATATAACCAATTAAATGGGATGATGTCATAAACAATGACATCTTGTTAATAATTAGACATGGTTATGACACATGAAGT
Organism: Glomeris maerens; assembly: GCA_023279145.1. Taxonomy (NCBI): domain Eukaryota; kingdom Metazoa; phylum Arthropoda; class Diplopoda; order Glomerida; family Glomeridae; genus Glomeris; species Glomeris maerens. Next base: position 28,383 of record WWPM01024382.1, on the reverse strand, counting down.
CGGTAAAAAAAAGGAGGGAAATAAGTTAGCTTGGGCTTTTGTTAATTTCCAAAACAAAAATCACGAGTTTCAACTGCAAATGCAGTTTATTTGAAGCGCCAGTCATTCTATATATTCAGTTATTGTTCTGTGAATGTGAGTAAACAATAAACAAGTTTTGCGAAATGTTAATAGCTGAACTCTTCATTTTCGGCCATTTTAGTTCGACGTGCATGCATGCCATTGTTTGCAATGAACAAGTTCCCGCCAAAACGCGCGAAAAAATGGCGGGCTCATAAAAACACCTGTCGAAAGGGAGCCTAACCTGGTTGTGTAACCAACTCCCACTGCAATTTTTCCTTTGCACCGAACAACAGACGACACTCCGCAAAGGTACATGAACTGGGAGCAAGCGAGTTGGCCCACTGCCAATCTTTCCCGCCAAAAATTGCGCGCCAAATCCAGGTTCCCGCCAAAACAGTGCACTCCTTTTTTCTCCATTCCCGCTCCTTTCTCTGAGCTCAATTGTTCGCCAAACTCACTGGAAATTCGCATACTTGTACCGACAAATTGTAAACGGCAACAATTTATGACCAAGTTTAAAAGAAAACGTGTTTATAAACAGGAAGATTCTGAACGATTTAATTGCGGGGTTGCCACTTATATTTACATAAAAATTTAAAGGTTTCAAAATACACATGACCGTTATATAGAAATTTGTTGTTATTTTACGGTATAATAATAGCTCCTTTCAGTATCTTGTCCAATATTTCTTACTATTTTAGGAAAAAAGTTTTTATAATAATTGGTTGGAAATGCAGAATTATTGAAACTTTTCCTGATCAGTCTCACCAAACCATTCATTTATTGTATATTTAAAAAACATTTCAATCCCTTTAAATTCCCTTATGTTTTTCCCAATGCACTCTTTGTTCCCACCCAGAATAAAATGCGATTTTACATACTGCATACATGGATGAATGAAAATTCGCATGTTGCGTTTTGAAAATCAGTAAAAGAGCAGTTTTCTACACAATTAGCAGGAAAGTAAGGTTCAAATAGATGAATGCAAATGAGTTGGTTCTTCAGTGTAAACCATGTTTAATTTAGCGTTCAGACGAAATTTGTGCTTATTTTAGCAAGAAAGACCAGAGTAGGCGTTCTCTTAGACTTAGAGGATACACAGTAAAGACTGGATTTTTTTCATGATTTTTTCCAGTGAAGAACGAGGGGTGAACGCTACACTAGTTTTTGTGAAACAAATATAGTATTGAGATTTTTTCATTGCAAATTCTGCTGTGCAAAAGCGCACAGCAGTTGGCAACTATTCTGTAACTTTAGTAAATTTTGCATGGAATTACATTGGTTAAAATAATAGGAAAGTATTTTCAAAATTTCATCGTATCTGCAAACCAAATTCATATGTTGTTTAGAGCAACGTAATACTGTTATTACTGTTTAATACTTCATAGTAAATCATTGTTCCACAAGAACAATAGTGTTGAAAATATATAACACAATAAAGCAACGTTAACTATATATGGTAAAATTAAGGATTAAAGCCTCACAAAAAGTTGGTGTACGAGATTTCGACACGTGCATGCACACATACGGATGTGAAGGATTTGGCTGGAATGCCAAGTATATAAAAATCCCAAGCATCATTGCTAAATTTATAAGGAAAGCGATTTAAATTTCAGTAACCTATACTGTATTTGGATTGGTGCAAAGAACACACACAAATGGTGCAAGCCACAGAAACCAAGTTTCTAAATACAAAGAGTCCTAATTTATTGCTCTTCTATATAAAGCATAAGCACAGTTCTTGCATCTGACTAGACATAGGCAGTAGACCTACTTCCTTATGTCTCTTGCGCAACTAATTTTACATGTACAGTATATGTGTATGCATGTTTAGTAGTATAATTTGTAAAATTGTTTGCTCAATTCCTATAACAAAAAATGCAAATGGATGAAATAAGAATGAAAATGTTGTTACGGTTTCGAGAAATTTAAAAAGATAACCTGCAGGTGCAAAAACATTTCAATCTGTCATCTTGCCTTATGAAGTTTTAACCGGCAGCTGGATTTCCCCCTATCCTACAATTTATTGTTGATTTTGCAAGTGACAGAAAAATACTACTCGAGTATAGGGTATGATATTCTCTAACGCATATGTAGACCTCAACAAAAAAATACCTAAGTATGGATTTTGTAAAGTACATTATCAGACATGTCTTAAGTTGTTTTAGGAATTGTAGTAAAAATGATATGCCTTGGACTTTGAAGTGGTCCTGAGTGGAAATAGGTTAAGAACTTTCACCCACTCTGTTGTCTTGGAGTACACGTGGCAGGTGCATAGCACTGTTGTACCTGTGAAGTTGATGCACCTTATAGCAAAGGCAGATGGGCCCATTAAATATACTAAGCACTGTTATGAAACAATGGGGTGGGATTGGTGAAAAATGTAGCAAAAAATGGAGAAATTAATGCAAGTGCGAGCATTTCATGTTGGAAATGTGGTAAAACTACCTGTGCTCTTTCAAAGTGCAGGTTTTCAACTTGAGTATCAAAACTTCTGTCAAAATTGTAAATTAGCATATTGAATTTGGAGTTGACAGACAATAAGTCAAGGTCAAACTCCCCATCTACTAATTAGTAACACAGAAACGTGCATTAATGATAAGCTATTTTTAAGGTGGAATGTTAGGACAAATAATTTGAATGAAATAATTGCTATGGATAAAAAAAACTTATTTTTGCATCTACATATTAGGTTCTACGAAATTAAATAAATGCATTGCTAGTTTCCCAAAAGAATAATATTAGTATACGCCACTTGCTTTCAATTAAAACGAGCCAACCAAAAATGGACAAAACTCGTAACAAAATTATATGAAATGAATATATACGATTTTAATTTAACACTGCCCTGTTAAGAATTACATTGTATCAACATTCACTCGAAATGAGTTTTTGTTTCGTCTGCCAATTACTATTAAGGTATGTATGAAAAGATTTCAACAATGTGGTTTGTCAGGTCTGAACCATGTTGAAAGAAATCTAGCGCACTAGACAGTGCAAATGCGCCCGACGTGGATATAGGATTCATTTTTGAGCAATATCGTACAAAACACTGTTTACACATTACAAAAGTGCAACATGTCTGTGTACTGTATATTTATATGTATAGATGGAAAGGATTTCCTGATGTACAAAAGCGCGAATACATTTCCTCAATGGTGTAGAATCTCATGAACTTTTGGGCATCCGTTCTCACGCATTTCATAAATTTGCCGCAATTTCCATATTTCTATCCTATTTATGATTATTTTATATGATAACCTATACATGTATGTACCTATACAAATTCAACTTGGGCAGTAACATTTTTACGAGTGCAGATGACCATAATTGTTCCTTGGATGCAAAATGCTACAATTAAATATTTCTTTAATTCTGGAATTTCTTATTTACTGAAATGATCTTTTCAAAGGACTTCCTTTCTGCACCTGAGTTTTAAAAACAACCTAATCTTACAATAGTAATGTAATAGTAGGAGTACTTACCACAAGGTCTTCCAACAGTAATTGGTAACTATATTATGCTGATATACCATGCAGAAAATTCAAAACTTCCAAGCAAGACAAGTCGGAACTTGTGTTGGCACCTACAGAAAGAGAGGAAAACGAGTCCAAACTTGCATTTCCATAATAATAATCCTTCCTCTGCAGAAATAAAAGGGGAAAATAATTACAGCTGTTACGCAACAGTTCAATAAATGCACCCTTTAACTTGTTAAAGGGTATACCTTAGTATCTTTAAAGAAGCCAAGTGCAATTATTATCCATTTTTACACCCTATATTATTTTTTGTACTGCTTTAAACACACAAACTGTCTCTCTCTCTCTCTTGTAAAGTTTTTCCACTGTTTCTTATCGAAAACATTCCTTTGAAGTTAGTTGTACGCAGATGCCAACAGTCAGAAAAACTTGATTTCTTGAAAGAATGAAACTATCAATTTTTTGATTCAAGACAATGTGACGTAACATGTGCACGCTGAAAAAGCAGTATATACATTGTCTCCCCTTTATTAGAAATTTGACTTTACATTATATTCCTATCAAAGAAAATTCACAGAGCTCTGACCTATGGCGGGTCGACATTTACATTTCATTAATTTTGCTAAAATATTAATCACGGTATCGGTTCAATATCTGTATATGATAACCAAATTTGAAAGCAAATAAAATCAAGTTTCTGATAGATTTTAATTTTCAACTGTCATGAAATAAAATCGCAGGGGCAATAATTCGGACAAATGCACGGCAGTGGCAAATTTCCAAATGGGTCAAGACCGAAATAAATACTAGCAGCAAAAAAAAGTGACCAGAAACAATGTTTCAAAGGGCATTTATAACGGCCACCGGCTCTTGATCTCTGGATGATATTCATTTCAAACTCTTTTAATTACCTCGAAATAAGGTCAACGTGCAAAACTGATATACTCCTCACACATGCTGCACTGAACGAAAGTCCAGATATATTTGCAAAGAAAGTTGTCAGTGATACCACCACTTCATCATATTTCTATACATTACCAAATCAGTATTGAATAGCAGTATATAATACGCATTGGCAGTACATGCAATAGAAGAATTTTAGAATTTTCTTATATGAAACTACAGTCTCTGAAATATTTTTCATTCCTTTTAGAAATGCGAAAATACAAATACTGTATTGAAATTCTCATATTTATTAACATATTTGTTCAAATCCATTAAATTACCTCAAGAAATCTAGACTGTAATGTGTTAATTCCAGTAAACGATAAATAAATGTATTTACCATTCCCTTATTAAAGACTTCACTAATTTTCCTAACGGTGATTAATCTGTAGTATAATTTCAATGCAGTAAATAAATACACATGAAAATAAGCAGCTAGGTTATCGAGTACCACGTATACTCTATTAAAACTTCTTCATAAATGCAAGAATTGTTTTTACAAATTTGTCAAAAGGTAAATTCGACAGATTATGTTATGTAGTTTCAATTACCCTATGCACTGAAAATAACTAGAAATTAGAAGTAAACTGTTTTGAGACAAGACCAATAAAAATAGGAGGACAACAGCTGCGTGCCCATTGGATACACGCACATCAACACTTTTCCTTCTGTTGCTGTAGGATTTTGTTGCAACTTTTGGTAAAGTTTTGCTTGTTCAACATGCCAGCCAATGTTCCATGACCTGTTTCTGTCAAACCACATGGTTGGATTGTTTATGTACTACTTACACTTGCGTGCAGCACCACATAATGACAGCAACCCTTTGGAGGTCCACCACCGACTCTGTGATGTTCATTACACAATTACTTCAGCAGAACACCTGTCCACGGCTTTGGCCCACTTGGCATTTCGGTTGTGTCTTCCGCAACATCATCATCACTATGTATATAATTCACAAACGCAATTTGTGCATGCAATCCAGTCAATGTTGTGCTCTCAACAAATACATCATTCAGAATTTACATAGTTACGTACCTCGTTTCATTATGAAGATATGCCAGGCCATAAGAGTTACAAATGTAATGTCCTGTTTAATTAAAATGGAACAAATTCAAGATCAGTTGTATCCATTAATACACAATTGTCGTGAAAATCACCTGGCATTTTTCATGGTTTATTTCAAACAGCCGTTGCCATAATTCCCTATAGGCAAGTACAATGTAATCAATTTTTGGCATTTCAAAATCGTCAAACTCAGGTACCCTTTTTGATAATTAACGTTTTTATTGATATTGTCTGCAATTTCTACTTCAACCATTTATCATTTGGGTTGAAATCTACAAATCAAGATAAATCTATGAGTGAAAAACGATTTCCAGTTATAGTAAAAATATTTACAGAGCACGAACAAGGCCCGTACACAGTCGATTAGGGCCTAATGTCGGTAAAACAGTAAGTTAGCAACAATTATTACGAGCTTCAAGTTAGACTGAAACGAAATACAATTTTCACGAATGGCACTCTTCAGCTTGACAAGTGTATAATACAGTCTAAGCCAATTAACATGATTATATATAATATTAAAGCATTCATCAACATTACAATAACAGTATTGAATCTATTAATAACTAGCAATATTGCTTTAAAAAAACATGCAAACTTGTGCATTACAAATCATAGATAATAATAATAATAATAATTAATCTAGGCATTGGTTGGGGGACAAAATTTGTTACGACTAGACTTGATATGACTGCGGCACGTTTTTCCACATTGGTCACATATTGTAAATGCTGACATATAATTAGATGATCATCACTGCGAGTTACATTCCTGATCTCTGCAAATGAAAAGGTGAATGAATGGTTTGGCAAGCAAGCCCAATACGCAAATGACAAATTATTATATATTAAATTGTAATATTAACTGCAATACCAGGGTCTTTGAAGTATATATTTTTTTGCAAAGTAAAGCAAGCAACGTGTAAATCTCACCAAATCAAGCCAATAAACTTTTTATCTGCTTTGGTGTATTTTCATCATTCAAGTGTCGGGTAGTATATCTGAAAACCGGAAATTTCACCTCCGTTTAATAAATTATCGTACAAATATTAAGTCTAGTAATTAATGGTGCACACAATATTTCGCAGACAACTAATTATTCGTATTATAAAATCGAACCTATCATTTCCTTTCATCATTTCAATACGAATTGGAATTTATGAATCGCATTTATTGATCTTTTCAGATATTTGAAACTGAATAGCCGAGCTTTCAAATTAATTTACATTGAACACTGTATAACTTTGAAGCGATTCAAATGTCTGTTGATTTTTGAAAATAAAAACGCAAAGTCAATAAAATATTCCAACCTTAAAGCGTTGAGGAGGCCTTCGGCACTCGAATGAGGTTGTTCCCGCAAGACTTTTATACATCCTTTGATCTTTAATAAAACCCATGAAATTAGCAACGGGTCACATGGAAATACAATGCGATTTTCACAACAACTTACATCAACGTGTGAATTTTTGGCAAAGGCCCCAATTGGGTGAACATGATCATATAATATTATTAATCCAACCATGACACGCAGAACAAACATGCACGTCTGTTCGTTGTGAAACCTCTGAAGAAACTCCCTTAAAACAATGAACGAAATGTCATCATTAGAAGGTTTTGGTGTCGGAAATAAATCAAATAATTCAAGTTTTTATGATGGATTAATTGTCAGATTGACAATTAAGCAAGAGAAGGAAAAGTTAGCATTTGCATAACAACTTTAAATTATTTGCATTACGATATTTAATAACAGACACTTACGGATTCTCTATCATTCTTTGGCAAACTTTGGCCATCGTGCCCAGAGTCTCGGTTGTATTTTCAACTGGCAGTTCTTTGTTCTGAAATAAGTATTGCATATAATAATCGCCTATTATTATATCTGCACTGCTGCCAACCAAAACAGACCTCTGAGACGAATTTTGCAACGGCATCACTGAGAATTTTCAACATCGGTGTGGCCTGAGCATAAAACAGCGACATACGGTTGGCCAACTCGTTTGGGATTTCTTCTGTACCCTCAGTTACCTGCTGCAATATCCCACACACGGATTTCACAATTATAGTAAACAATTGTTTGTGCACACATTTTCATGTAACTTCCAGCTACAGCAAACCATGATTTGCCTAATAAAACACCAAATTACCGTAATTGTGCAGCCAAAAGATTACCAACATGTAACTATTTAACACGTTACAGTATGGATTTACATTATAACCTTAAACATATTGCGGTCTTCAACTTACATTAACATTAGAAATGATTCAGAACACATTGTATTATGCAGTACAGGGCCTACATTTGCTAGCAATGAACACATTTATAAAATATTCCCTTAACAAATTACTACTACCCAAATCCAATATTTTTTTCTTACAAAAGGACTTGAGTAATTATTCTTGTCAAATGTGTTAGTTCCCATAGTAAACCTTAATCTATTAAAGCTTGTTTATTACATTTGCATTGGGTATCATATACCAGTACGAATTAATAGCTGTATACAGATAAATCTACAAAGACGTACTTGATTAGCAAGCCTTAGACGGCTAACCGTGCGCCGATAGTAACTAAAGTCATTCTGAATTGCTGGATTTGTCATCTGCAATTCAAACCAAATAATAAACAAATTAAAGCAGGGATATTGATAAAGATTGAATATTTCATAGCACAGTGCGTATAATACTATACCTTCAGGTCATCAAAATTTAAAACAAACTGCAAAATCTCAGCAAATTGTTTGACAAGAGCTTGTTGCTTGTCCAAATGTTGCATTGGGGACAAAGGCCCTGAGCACAGATCCCAGAGTATTTTCGGGACAACCATTTCTGTCAATGGTAAAAATAGCCAGCATTTAAATTCAAGAAAAGAACTAAACTTGCAGGTCATTTTACTGTACAAAATTTCTTTAAAGTAGTTTGTTTAACACCAACTGATGCTATAATTTTACCATATCACAACAACGTTTTGTGAAGTCTTTATAGGTATTACATTTAATTTCAAATAAATAAGAAATAAACAAGAGTATACAAATTTCATATGAATTCTAACGCATCAAGTAACAAGAAAACCTTATAATGTCTTATTTATTTATACTAACAATAAATTCATAATGGCCACAGAAACCGTAAGTTGATAACATACCAAGTTTGAGCGAAAACTCATAAAATTTCCTCAGTTTTGCTACAAGAGGCAGGACGGATTCCCATGCTCGGTCCTGAAGGGCAGTTGCACGAGGATTAGCAATTGCCTAAAATTGGAATAAAACCAAATTGTGTCACTTATAATTAATCAATAAAGCTGCATGGCAATATGGCACTTTGGAATTTACAATTATAAATTTAATAAACTCGCCTCTCTGATCTCATTCCCTGCACCTTTATATTGTTTCAACTCATTTAGAACTTCCTCAGCTTCTTCTAATACGTCTTGCACAAGTGCGTAGGTTTCGTGTTCCATATGAGAAGGCTTTGCATCTACAATAGAATCACAATCGGACATTACACATTCAAAAATAATACCAAAACATATAATTTACTGTTACAGGTGTGCCTGCATTCATATTTAGATATTATTGAAAATGTAGCTATAGCAAAATTAAATTATATATACAATATACTGAACGAGGGCAATTACAATATTTAAGATTCACAACACAAAACGCTTTCTGGCATTCAGATGACTCCCACACAGTTTTCATATGGCCTCGCAGACCTCTACATACAAGGGAAACTTGCGTGTAATGAGACATTTTACTGTTACATTCAGTCACACCCTTGTTGACATAAAAAACAAAGATAGAGACTTGGTATATACAAAAGAAAATCTTAATTCAAATCCGGATTGATCTTCACAACATTAACACAATTTAAATACAGATATGGAGTTGAACTTACTCTCAAAGTCGACGAAAATATCATACTTGGGGGTTTCATCTCTAGACAGCAGTCGTAACAAATTGCCCATTTCACTGTTACTGTGGGGAAAAAAAATATGCAAGAACAGTACAAACATTTTGCATTCCAAGTTGCAAAGAAATTGTGCATTGCTTTCGGAATAAAAGGAGTTTTTCAAAGCAGGAAGCCATAAATTGAGCAGTGATTTCCTATTCATTCTATTTGGGCAATCATTAATTTTTTCATGCTTCTCTCTCTATACAAGATCATGCACCAAGATGGCATACAGTACTATCACCATTTTTAAATCATATATCTGGATGTTCTCTCGGTAGACGCCATAAAGCACAAACCAAGATTTACACATCAAAGCATTCATTGATTTTTACAATGTCATGTATATAGCAAATTCCATGAATTCTTCACAACTTCCACTTACACGTTTGTACAATGCCACACCAAACCCAGTATTTGAACAGCCAACTGGTATAATACTTTCAAAATAACGGCCGTGCAGCTATTGTTTGCTCTTTTTACAGATTTAAATAAACTTCCAGCAGAATAATCGTAAATCATACAATTCTCTAAAACAGACTATGCTACCAGAATTTTCTGTTACTTGTTAATTTCTTTTTAAAGTGTTGTAGTATTTATTTTTTCCCCATTGTAGCTGTATCTTGACTGTATAAACAACCCTGCAATAAAAGCTAGGCAACAGACATGAGATTAAAGGATCAGTAGCACGTTTGCAATAATCATTTAACAGATCAAAACAAAATACACAATATATAAATAACACAAATGCAAATTAAAAAGCCATTCACAATTTTCAAATTAAACGTCATAATACAATTAATTAGTACCGCGGGACTACAGGCGAATATACATTATACAAACATAGGCTTACAATAGAATTTGCTATCAGCTGTTACACTTTGTTTCCTGTTATTATCTCTGATGTGAAAGATAATGCAGTACCATGAAACAGGATTATCTAGCATTTAAAAGAACAAACAGGTCCCACTTGAAATTGGTTCCATTGCATAATAGATGCACATTTCTCTTTCAAGACCAATATGAAAATACAAGTACTACCTGTATACTTTTCGCAAATATGGAAAGATATGTTCAAGATGTTAGAATCTGAACAAACAATTCGTTGGCAAAATTTGGGCATGTATGACACTGTAGGTCTGCTTTCATGTAAATATTTTGCAAGATGCCAGACGATTGATACTTCTTTCAGGTTAATCCTATGATATTTGTGAAACATATGTGCAGGGATCTTTTCCTTTCACTTCCTCCAGATACAGTATACACAACAAGCTTTGGACAACAACAACTTGGGTTCAATGGTTCTTCTAGTTCTAGCCTCATATGGCATATACCCAAATCACAAATTTAAAATTCTAACTAGGTATAATATCGAAAATTATTTCAATATATTATTGAAATTCCCTCGCATTTAATTTTCTTGAAAAACATTTCAACCGTTCAGAATTAAATAACAATCATGAATCATGTTGTTTACAGATCTATATGCGAAATATGAATATTTATTCAACCTTCACCGAATTTCTTTTGAAATCTACACATATATTTTATCTTTTTTATTTTTGAACACTATGGATTTCCCCATCAAAGATTTATTTGGATCTCCGTTAATTTCAATTGCAGTTAAACTTTAAGGTATGTTTTTTTAAATATCACTAAAGCTTTACTGGTACGTGAAATATGGGAAGTGCATGCAAATAACCTCGGTGCCGTGTACTGCAGTGAAAATATAATTTTAGAATTTCTATTTGGGTTCACCTAAAACGGTACAAAATGCGGCAGCATAATCTAATAAGCCTATTGCGCAACCGCACTGAAAACAAGGCAATTTCTAGATGACAAATACCGTGCTTATCGCGTGCAGGTCGAGTAATAACTGATCGAATCATAAGGGGTGCAATGGAAGGTGAATTTTTACCGTTGGATTTTCAGGTCCCATGCATCCGGATTGGCGTCGTCCGACGATTGATCAGGTTGGATTTGTATTACAAGACGATGATTGCACTTGAATTTTAGAAAACCCGATTCTAAAAACTATATATTTGATGAAAACGTCGTCGCACACACAGATCCAGCACTGATTGAAGTCGATTCCTAAAAATCAGGATGTCAAGAAAAGAGCTTCAGTAACTTCACATCCTATTGGATACTGAGCGTCTGAGCATAAGAGTGCCAATACCTTATACTTTCTGTTTTCTTATCCAACCATTCATATCCGTGATAAAGCGACAATGGGTGTTATCGAGATAGAAAACGCCGAAAATGATTGGTTCACTGCACATGAGGAGGGATGGTTCAAAGACCTTTCCATACAAATAAGAACCAATGAGAAAAGAAACCGGTCGGTAGAATGATACGTAGCGACATCTATGATTTAAATGCCTAACTTTCTAGTTGCTACAATCCTGTTACCCGTTCTCGTTTTTACTATCAAGAGTAGATAAAGCAATTAATTACGACATGTATTTATAAAGAAACTAAAAGCTGTCATTTAAACCACAATTTGTCAATTAATTTAGGAAATGTACGTCGCTTATATTTTAGACGTAGAGAAAAAATTGAGTTTGTAATTTGTCCGCGAGGTGGCGCAATATCTGCACATAGTTTTAAATTTGTCGACTTTTGAACCTGAATCGAGTCTTGGGGGTACGAATTGCGGAGAATATCGCATCGTAACTACAAATAAAAGTGGTACTATTAGTAAACTTTCGAAAAGTGAAAGGAGCAAAATGCAGAGAGCTATTTCGGCTCGAATTTGTGGCGCAGTTAAGTCATACTCTACTAAACCAAATATTCAAGAAAAGCTTAAAGACTTTGTGACGAAATCCAAAGTCGTTGTTTTTATGAAAGGTTAATACTTAGCTATAATAAATAATCAATTACGTATAGATAATGCACGAACAAGCTCTATATATTGCTATTTAAATGTCCCCTGCTGACCCTAGCTATGCGCAATGTCTAATTAATTTCGCAGCCCATATCAATCCATCATTTTGAATTAAAGTCTTTTTGTAAATTCATTTGCAAAATCCCCTTTTATAATTCACTAATGTGAATATGCATGCATATCATATTTTCAACAATGGACCTTTCGTTCAGCAATTCTTGATATGACTGTTTTTCTGTATAATTATATAATGAAGGTGTCCCAGAAGCACCAAAATGTGGTTTCAGCAATGCAGTTTCTCAGATAATGCGAATGCATGGGGTAGTCTATGATAGTTATGATGTTCTTCAAGACGAAGACATCAGGCAAGGTATACATGTAGTAGTTTGAAATATGGTTTTCTGCAATACTTACATTTGGACACGTGTCTTTTTTGTGAAGGCGTGAAGGAGTTCACAAATTGGCCTACAATTCCACAAGTTTTCATCAATGGTGAATTTGTTGGTGGCTGTGATATTCTACTGCAGATGCATCAAAATGGAGAATTGATAGAGGAATTACAGAAAGCTGGAATAACCTCTGCACTTCTCGAGGATCCGAAACCTGAAAAATAGTATCGTCACAATTTGCTTTCATGTTCGCACGCATAGATTATATGTATACAAACTTGTTATCTTTTCTGTAGTGTAAATAAATTCTTTATTCGAAGCACGTTTTATGTTTTGATGACATAAATATTTCTTTGTTGTGTTATTATAATACCGATAGTTTTGAAATGCAGTTGTACAGTACATTAAAACCACAGCGTTCAATACATTGGCCATCTACTTTGTATTTCGCGACTCCATGGGAGAACAACTTTTGTGATGGCAACAACAGGTGAATTATTATGACAAAGAGACACTAGTCGTAATTGCACATAATTCAGCACCAAACTACATAATTTCTATACAACACATCTATGAACCACATCAACAATTTAAGCATGACTATTATTCCTTTAACAGCCATAAAACAATGATAGGCTTTGCAATATTAGAATATAACAAGAATTCATAAACTCATTCATAATCTCTTTTCATATTGCACGAATGACACTTGCATATGAATGATAGTTAATAGGATTTGCTTTTTAACCTGATAGTGGTTTCAAGTCAACTTTGACCTTTTCTTCCAGGCTTAGCATACCTATTGTAGGGAAAAATCCTCCTTTAGGGATGCACATCTCTTTCTGACCTAATGTCTTTCCATTTCGGGTAAAAAAAACCTACAAAAGTCATGTGGGTCATTATTACATGGACTTACTAAAGATTTAAAGCTACAATCACAATGTTTAGTGTGGATCGGCAGCAATTATAATATACGTATGCAAAGCAAAATTATTGAATTGCCGCATTGTAAAAATGCAAATATTAAAGGAAACAAGAAAGAATTATGAGAAAAGAGTTTCAAACCTGCACTTTTGGACCACCTTCAAATTTATAATGTTCATTCCACCAGACTTCATCTTCCGATTCACTCTGTGAACCTTCGTAATCGTGACTTCCATCTTCCAAGTTGTTTACAGGAGATTGCGGTGAGCTGAGCTCGTTATAACTGTCACTGTCGTAGTTGCACGAAAAATCACGAGGGAAAATAATACCGCAGCCCATCACATCACCTGTTTAAAACATAAATGGCCAAGCACGTTGAGCATTTTCTCCCTGAACATTTTCTTATTTCAACCACTTCCAATACCTTTATGACATTTAGGGCCAAATGGATCTCCTACTCCACTCCCATTGAAAATTTTTCCATCATCTAAAGAAAAAAAAGGTACAAGAACATCAGAGAAGTTAGAATTTTATGCAAACAGTTCAAACAGCAATTTGTGTGGCAATATGCAATTAAGCCTACGTGAAAGCATTACAATTTGCAAAAACAATCTTGCTTTCTCACACCTGCATGGTATGCTATTGACCCTTTATTCCAACCGGGATGCCGGTGCTTTGGATAATCCTGAAAACAATCAATTTATTCTTTTTTGCAAATTCCACAAGTCTTATTTTCGTGTTAAATTACATGTTTACGTATATATACCAACCCGCCTTGCAAGTCCAATAGCAATATAGCAACAGTCTCCTGGATTAACGACTTCAAGTTCAAAATAGTGTGACGACGTATTAAGAGGCCACCTAGCTTGGGCCAAACCAACATCTCCTATACTTTTCCCACGACCTGTATATTCCAAAACCTGTCAAGAGACAATGGAATTGTAAAACTGTACAATAATAAAATATGTACGGATCGCAATAACACCATGCCAATTAATAATAACCTGGCCATTCAATTTAATGTCATGCAGTCTGATCCAATCATCTTCGTGACTATCGATGGCCATGTGCATCTCCTCATCCATCGTCCATTTCATGTTGAGCGTGATGCGCACTTCGTCACCGCTGAACATCGCAACAGATGGATACAGTCCATCTGGTCGCAAACGGACCAATGTGGTTCCAATCTATTAATTAGCATACCATAGCTATTTAAACATTATGGTGTTGCTAAGTACAAAGTATATTCCAATTATCTAAACAGAATAACAGAGCACAAGTTCTTCCGGTTTATTGCATCAGTCATCGTACTGCAACAATACGCGTTTTCAAGAAAAGTTTCCTATAACTCAATTTTTGCAAATATCTATTTATAAAATGTTCTAACTAGTTGCAAAACATGAGATGTACTGTCTAGTATAGATTGGCAAGAGATACAGGCTAAAATTAAAATGCTGCGCTAAGCTGAAAATGTACCGTCTGTAGTTAATGTAGAATTATATATATAGAAAAGCGAGTCACGCTCTTTAAGTTTTTCTTGCTCTCTCACGCACACGCATTATAAAAACGATGGCTATATTCGCCGGTTCTTTACTCACTGCGGAAAATTCCAGACACCGTCAATATGGGAGTCTGAAATTTCGTGATATCACTAACTTGTCATTGACGTAATTATAAACTATTCTACATGCAAGACGATTGCTCTAATTCAATTGTTAAAATAGTGATTAACGGACTGAAACTAAAAATAAAAAAATTCAGAAGACAAATATGTATAATATTAAAAATGGATTCAGATTTCATTGGAGTGAAGTACAATTGTATGTCGAATTACAATCAAGTTTCATGTAAGTTGGTTATGAGTTCTGAAATCTTACATTTAAACACGGTATCTTCCCAAATTAAAACTTAAAACATTGCTCCATAATTATTGTGAAAATATTCCTTATTCTTTGCAATGAAAATAAAATTGAAGCGTAATTTTTTCAAATAAGAAACATTATTTTTTAAAAGAATCGAAATAAAAACAGTTAAATTTTTGCCAAGACGCTGAAAACCTTGAGACGTTTCAATAAAAGCACAAACAATGTTACCTCTTTGCCATTTCTGGTAAAAAATATTGGCACAAAGGACCCATCTGCAGATTCTAGTGACCCCTTCTCGAACCGAATGCCACATCCTATTCGGTCTCCAGGATTAACTTTTGGCCCAAATGCGACAGTCTTACCACTTCCATTCGCTAACCTATCCAAAAACGACAACCACATTACAGTTTCCAGATATCATTAAAAACACGTACACACAACACACACTCTCTCCTTTGTAATATTTTGTTATTAAAATGATCATGCGTGAATTTGGATTACGTACGTACAACAAATTGACAATAAGATTTACAAGTATACTCGCCTGCCAACATACATATGATACCCAACAGAGTCGGCCAAATGTCCCGGCTTCATATGAAGAGGATAGCTTCCTAAGACCAATCCTACAGACAAGCTCTTCGGCAAGTCTGGTTCAGGTATTTCAATCTCAAAGTAATTGTGATCAGGTGAAAGTGGTTGTGCCGCAACATAAACGCCCAACATTTCAGTACCATCTGAAGAATACCTGTAAAAATTTAAAATAAGAAACATCAAATAGATGCTTGATGTACAGTATATACTGACTGTATTTATTTTTTGAATGCATATTTTTATAATGTAAATTACTGCGCAGCAGTTGTTTTAGTTGATTATATTAAAAACTGATACGTCAAGTCTCATTATGAGATTCTTTGGATTGTCATAAGAATGAATGATGTCAATCATTTTCAAAGTGATGGAAAGTAATAATATAATCATGACAGCTACTTGCCTTTTGTTTCGATTATTTACAAAAATTAAGCTGTCATGAAAATCGCTTGAAACAAATCTGCACAATATATACCAACTCAGATAACACAAAATCCTAGCAATCAAGACAAAAAGAATCACCTGAGAAGGTCACCATCAACAGTTATCCTCTCAAATTTGGGTTGAGGTTGAGCTTTGGAGGCAGAGGCAGGTTTCTGCTTATTTTTATGTCTCATTCTGCCAAACGAAGTGACCAGGTTTTGCTGAATCACACCGTCCATTCTCCTATCCCACTGGTTAAAAAACTGTCAACACGAAACTATGTATTGGCAACATACGTACGTACATATGACAATTTTCTGACGTGCATTAATACCTTCTTCACCAGGACAAGAATCAAGGGGCTGACACAACTAAGCATGAGCCAGCCGTCCGCAATTAATGCATCACCAATTTCACAAGTAGTTTTAAAAAAATGTCGCTTTCATACGAATTAATATCGTCCAAACCTAATTATTACCCTTTTATATGATCGAATTGCAACCGTCTGCTAACGCTACTAACACCTGTGCCGCTTATCTCAACTTCTTGCGCAATTTTTCCGTCAAAATGGCTGACAGAGACAAGTGATGCATACTGCGCCTTCTAGCGGTCAATGGTGCAATCAATCATGGACCCGCCAGTCAAGGGCCATGAACTTATAACATAGGAAATTGCGCCCTATGCCGCTAGGAAAGTCCAACATGCAATAAATAAACTTAATTTCGTGACAAACTGGGAAATCTTTCACGTGATCATGAATCATTTTCTTGAAAGTCAACATCAAAATAAAGCTGCTATATTTACCAATTTAGATAAAATAAAAATAAAAATGAAAATTACTATTTAAAAAATGTCGAAAATCGTATACAAATCTCAACATATGGTTTACTGCCTTAATATACTAACACAATGTATATTACATTAGAATAAAATGCATCACCACATGTTCCATAATTGCAATATTTTAATTTTTTTATAAACACTGAATACAGGGCCCCCAAGCCCGATAATTGTGTTGAGCACTCTTTTTCGTACAGAACAGGCGATTGATAATCTAGCTGAAATCTTGCTTAATGACACTGAAAGGATGGCTCAGACTAGCAAGAGAAACCGACATGAGAAATTAAAGAAACGCATTTACCAATGCATCGAAAACTGCAGACATTTAATCTGCTTTTATTGCCTCGTTTGTACTGAAAGGCTTGAAACAACCCTTCACTTGGCATAATATGTCCATCTTCTCTCCATGGCCACAGGCTATGACCCAAATGAGGATGGCAAATTGTTTGAAAAACTGGGCAATTGGTCATATATAAAAAAATCACATCATCAAATCTATATATACATCACTGCGCAGCACGAGCGAGCAGCAAACTGAGCAAATGATGCATACCGTATTTACGCAAATAGTTTCCTGGGGACTAATCGAGGGAGGGAAGCTAAATCAATCATCGAAAAAATTCTGAAAAGCACGAAAATTATACAGATTTCGAAGATTTTTTCCACTCCTTTTCATCACATAATTCAATTTATCTGTCAAATGAAAACCTTATTCGAGGGGAGGGGGGATTATTATTTAGAAAAGGGACATGGAGGGGAGAAACTAAACAAAGCGGGGGAAACTATTTCCGTAAATACAGTATCCGTACTGTACTTGAATCCTAGATGAAGGACAATTAATGGAACAGAATAATTGCAATTGCTTTTCCAAACTGGTATCAGAAATCACAAAGAATTGGGTTGTTGCAACGGTTTTACATCATGCCGAGAGAAAAATCGAGAAAGGAGACACGGTGAAAGCAAGAAACAAAAACAAACTGAACAAGTGCCTTGAAAGGCGACGATGGACAATTCATGATACTCATCCCACATAACTACCCTTTAAGCTTACGAGCAAGATCTGGGAATTGGGATTTTCAGTCGGAATCAGAATCTGAGGAGCTTGAATCGACATCATCTGCCAAAGTTAGGTCCAGGTTCTTTGGAAAGGCCATCAACACCCGCTTTGGACTCCAAGTCAGGTGCAGGTTCCGCATCTGGTGAAGACCATTTTTCTGTCGGATCATGTGACGCTGCAAGCAAAAATTCCGATAAAAGAATTCAACTGATATAACAATCGGGGAAAGAACGATTTCCAACAAACAAACCTTCTTCGAGAGATTTTCAAACTCCTTGACTTCTGCTTCCGTGAGGGGTGCGTACACCTCTTCGTCTCCTTCACCTTCTCCCTTCCAACCCATCTCTCGTAACAATCTGTCATCAAAAACACAAATCACACCAATGCCAAGAAACCGAAATCCCAACACTACTACCCCCTGAATTAATATTTTTCCACACCTCTGCTCAGCTTCCAGCGATCGCGACAGTTCCATATCTTTAATAGACAACCCTTTAGCATTCTCGGAATCAATGCCATTCACATATGGTACAATTTTAACACCTTTCTCATTCAACTTATCCTGAAACAAAACACAAAATAACGAAGCACTTTAATACATGCGCCATATTAATCCGATCGGAAGATTTAATTAAACTACCTTATCTTGACACTCCGTGAGAGAATTAAAGCATTTTCCAGCCTCACAAGTCAAATGATCGTAGCCATCTCCTGAAGGACTTTCAGGTGAAATGGGCGTTGGGTCTCTGGACTGACCGCTTTGACCCTCATCATTGCTGCAATTGACCCTGGTGATGCTGTCGTCACGCAATGTACGTAAAAAGTCACTCTTCTTGTCACCGACAGTCTTTGGATGCGTCACCAGACGTGTGTTAAGAGCTATCACACTTGGCGACGGTGGTGATGCAGACCGCGAGCCCTATTTGTCAACAAGTAAAATGAATTAAATTTTTGAAATAAACTGATAATTAATAACCGTAAACATCTCTGCGGCTTTCAAAATGTTCCAAAATTTCTGTTATTTTGTGTTGCACAATTCCACAAAAAGGAACACAAATAATGCATTGAGCATATTATAACTAACTTTATATCTATAATGGATGTAATGTAAGTTTGGGTAGTGATGCTATTGTACACATGAATATGAATAACTAATACAAGTGTAGTAGCAGTCTATTGTAAATTACATGCTGATAATGAACACAACATCACCTTTAGCACAGGTCCATTCTCCTTGCTAGTTGTTTTTGAAACCGCTCCTTGCTGCTGGGAAAACAATTATGAGCAAAAAAACATTTTCACCAGTATCAATATGTATAGATAAAATATGTATAAACAACCTTGGATGGAACTAGAGCTCTGTAAATTGTACCACACACTGGGGTCTGCGAGGCATTGGAAGTTTTGCCAGCGTTACAAACAACAGATGTCAGCTTTGGACTGCCATTGCCAGATCCACTCGCTCCTAAATATTCCACATTAAAGCCCATTGCCGTCAGCAAATTCCAACGAAAGCCTGACAGGTAGTCTTACCGTTTGGGCTAGTACTCCGCTTTTCCAAAGCACCGTTGCGGATTGGTTTCTGCACAAGTTGCATTTTTTTAACATTTGAGTCACTGCTGCTATTCCCTCTAAGCTGAGTTTTGCTACATCGAGCGCCATCTATCACATTTCACATAATCAAGACACTTGCTACTATGGCATTGCACGCACAGTACTATGCACCACTTTAATGACTCACCCCAAACGCTGCCATTTGCAACTTTTATGGTCCCTTCGCTGTTGCCGGCAATACCTTGTCCTAGTGAAGGCTGAAAATCACATTAAAAATATTGTATGCGACATGTCATTCTCCAATTATATTCATTGCAATTCCAGTAAAAAAAGAAAACGGACTATGATAATTTTAGCCAAGCAACACTCAGGTCTTCTAGATCAATGTACAAATATTAACTTCGTAATTCTCGTAATATAAAATATGATGGGATATCATATATATGATTCACACAGCTGTCAGGTTAATGCTGTTAATAATTAATAAAGAAACGCAATATACTTACAAAATCCTGATCAAATTTAACAGTAGGATCTTTATCTGTAGATGGCCTATTGATTTCGTCTCTGTCTCTGTCCCTGTGACTGTTACTTCCAGTCCTTCCTGAAACGGTCAAGCTCAATGTGGTTCGGCCCGCTCCACTGCCTGTATTCTGCCGACTACTGCTGCTTCGCTCGAAGCTCCTCTGTCGATTCCAGTGAGACCGATGCGGGTCACTTACGAAGTTGTAATTGTTGCTTCCCTGTAATCTCACAAGTAACGAGTTGCATTATATTGGCCAACGATGCCGATGCAACCAATCTAACGGCAGCAAACTCACCTTATAAGGACCGCTGTAATTGGAATATCCACCACCAGAGTCCCGGTTCTCCTGTCTGCTGTGCGGCCTCCGGTTCAGAATGGGATGTGAGCCAAACTGTTTGGAGGGGTTTGGGTTGACAGCAGCTGTTGACCCACCAACAGGGGCAGCGGATGACAACGATGTGGCATGGTAGTATTCTTCTCCGTCAATGGAATGGTGTCTTAGGGAGTAGCTGGCTTGCCTGGCACTGGCACTGGCACTGTCCCTGCGTGCTTGATGCTCATGGTGCTGGTGGCGATCGCGTTCAAAAGATGACTGCGAAAACGTTGAGCATGTTAATGGCGAAGGACTGAGTGCCACCCTCTGCCTCGCGATCGGTGTCAAATGGTCATCTTCCCTTTCTGAACATGTGGTCGCAGCACACGGTGGTTTATGGGACTGTGGCAAATAAGTAAAGCCAAAATATACTCCGATTTACATCACACAATCCAAACTAGCAAATTTCTTGAGAAAAAAAATATACTTTGAAGCAATGCAATAAATGTCGCAATGTAGGTAATATCCCGCAACACTTTAAAAGAGTGTACAATAAAAAATAATACATGAACACACTTCTTTTCAGGGAATAGAAAAACATTTCATAATATGGAAAGAACATATCACTTGTCTGCATGAATACTACAAAAAAATGTACTTCTAAAGAATTACCCAGCAGAAGCTTGACATCTGGTAAGCGATTAAGTATACATGCAATGTATACTATCTTTTCAACAATGGTGTGTAAAAAAATCCACTTACCCCGGAATTAGTTGGAATTTTGAGCCAGGCTGGAGCGAAGTCATGCTTTGGAGCAGAGCTACTCGCCATCAGTGACTCCCAGCCTGAATGTGCATCATACGTCTCTTTCTAAAAACAAAATACGAATGTAATATTGTGCGTGGAAGGGGAACAACGACGAAATGATAATTACAACTTACCCTCAAGCAGCGTGTGATTACGAACGGTTACACCTCGTGATTGTTGCAAGGATCTGGGCTCGTCTCATCAGATTGGCCGCATGGGCAGCTGTCTTGCTGCTGAATCCCCCGGCTGGTTAGTCAAAATACTGACTAGTGACTAGCGGCAGGCTGATTAGGGTATCCAAGTGACGGCACGATGCGCAATTGTCCACGGCCAATTGCTACCTTGTCATGTTATTGTTCTGTCCTTCCTATTATTTGCACACAAACTTGTGACACTTTATGTCTAAAAGTCTCCTTGCAATAGTATTGTGCCCAAATTTATGCAACTGGGCAGGTTAACTGGCAAGATGACTCTCACGTGGGCCAACTGCAGCCCATCCTGATGATGGAACTGTAGTGATATCCTTAGCTTTATATTTTTAGTGGTTCCAGACGAAATTCAAACTGAAACTGAAACATTATCAATTATAAAATACGTTTATATTTCGTTCTGGCAAAAGATAACAATAAAGTTGCGACCCAAACACTGAAATGAAATTGCAGAAATTAAAAAATGTCAGTATTAAACAACAAATCATACAATTCAATATGGCTGCAAAACAAACTCATTCTAATGTACAACTTAAAGCAAATGACTCATTTTATCATTTGGCAATCAGCGGATGAAAATGCAAAACATGGACAAAGTTCCGTATTATCTTAAAAAACTAACGCAGTATAGTTACTTGCAATTTAAGTAACAATGAAAATTTTTAAACACAAAATGGACAATAATACCTACATTATAATCTCGATGTTAGTTATGCTGGCAGTTCTAGCTGAATTTTGTATCTAAAACAAAGATTAGATAATCATCTGGTTTTAACCCAATAAGATAAATTGTGAAAACTCAAAACCTCACTGTCACACATACGATTTCGAACTCTGACATTGTGAATTTTTCACCCGATATACCGATTGTAAGTTGATCGGTGTGCACTACTCCAGTGCAGAACCATCATGTAATTTATGGAGCCACAACATCAAAAACAGAATCATTTTCTTAAACGAGGCCAAAATCCCCCACAAGTCTCAAATCCTATCTTCAGCATTTCATCATACTTTAAAGTTATCAAATATTTACTGTTTACTATGTGAATCAATCACCTTTTGAAATGCTATAAAGTGGGGGGAAAAACCACAAACAATACATACATGTAAAATTGTATGACACAGATCTACAAGAGCCTTTGTTAAAATTTAGTACTTATTCCAATGGATAATTTGACATTTTTTGCCAATCATAAATACAATGGTACTGTACTTCCAGCAATGAGTTGCATATTGTCACAATATTTAGATCATTGCTTTATAAGCAACACCCAAAAATCGGCATACGTACATGAAGGTTGGGCTTCTTAATAGTCAATAACCTGCAAGATACAGGCAAGAATCATTGGTTCAACCAATGATGGCTTAAATTACCTTATTTACCTATTCAAGTTTATTATCATACAAACCTATTGTATACATGGAGATATGTACATAATGTACACAACGTTTCATGTTTGCCTTTACAACGGCGCTTGGACTTTTGGATTAAACGGGTTGAAATTCGATATTGCGGTCTTGAAAAGTGTCAAATATCACGTTTTCTTTTTGAATTAAACTCCCTACAATATCATTTATACACAACACAATTATGAATTTCGATATGCAAAATAGCAGGGAACTGAAATGATTTCAAATTTCAAATGCTTATAAAAGTAACTATCAATGTCAAGATAATAATAACATAACACCAATGGATAACACCATAACACACATATGTAGCTCATGCAATTTCACAGTTGCACAATTCACTCACCGCCGTTTTCTTTACCTTGAAAACAACGTGAAACACTTTTATCTCCTGTCAATCACTCAAGATGTATGAAACTTGGAAGACCGAACCTGGCTATTTTAGCAAATCGATCAATCTAGAAAAAATAAAGTCGGTTCAAAAAGGGACATCGGACTAGATGCTTATTACAACACTTGCAAACAAGTATCTTACTATTCACAGGTATCCCACTCTTATTATCAAGGTAAATAAGCGACCAACGGCCAGAGCAAATCAGGCAGCGTTCGACGTTCCGAAGCTGAACGCAGAATATTTAGGATTTTCAGTTCGATCGCCGTTTGCGTTCACACTGACGCAAGTACATGGCAGCGGCTGAAAGCTGCTCAAATGCGTTGTCAATCGAAATGTTAACAGCAATGAAACTGCGGCAACCGAAGTAATCAACTCACCGACGAAATACTGATCATATAAAACTTTACCGCGCGAACGATTGCGCACGCTTTTCAATATGGCGATCGCGAAGATACATCGGAAAATGCGAGCAAATAATTGAAGTGGTGCACTCTCGTGACAAAGTGTTGTAATACTCTTCTTCAGGCCATACCCATGCAACTAGCTTTTCCGTCAGTCAATCAAAGACGAACGCAGCCAGATGACGTCACAATACGCTTTCGGCCGGTGACGAACGCAGCCTGATGACGTCACAAGCGCGCTGGGTTGGTGAAATACTCCGACGGTGCTACCTCACTTATTATACATACCTTGAGAACGTCGCGCGTTGCGCAGCGCCCCCTGTCCACTGATATTGACAGCGCGGGGCCACCAATGACCCAATATAAACTGTGGCGTATGGCGCAATGGGCCCTAAATCATATTCAAGGTTTTCCATTGCCAATACATATCAATAATCTTAATTGATTGCGACGGAATAAATGACAATAATTGCACTTATAACAAATTTAATTGAAGAAAAATTATGGATAATTTAATCAAAAAGTGGTCTTCAGTTGTTCGGTGGTGAATTCAATAGGGACAACAGCAAAATTCAAATTACATCGCTATAACGCCAGATACACAAACTTTAAAATAGCTCATGTTAATTATTTAATTTGCAACATGCAAAATAGCTACAGGATAGGGTTATGTATACATGAAGTGCGAGTAACAAAACAATAGTAATGGTTTTTCCAATAAGTACTAATATACTTGACAGTGCACATAACAAAATGTATTGAACATTGTACTGCTTAGCAGCTAACAGAATTACAATCTACTTATGACAGGTGAAATGCTAACTTTGTACTGGCATAAACTTATTTGCAAGTTGCTCCAACATTATTATTACAGCCAAGA
The DNA here is from genome assembly GCA_023279145.1 of Glomeris maerens. Classification (NCBI taxonomy): domain Eukaryota; kingdom Metazoa; phylum Arthropoda; class Diplopoda; order Glomerida; family Glomeridae; genus Glomeris; species Glomeris maerens. Next base: position 3,420 of record WWPM01024382.1, on the reverse strand, counting down.
AATTGACATATGTATCTGTGAATCATATAGCATATTATACAACAGGTGTCTAATTTTTCAAAGTGAGGTCTATAGAACTGGATGGAGTTATGCAGTTTCATACTTAAACATTAGCAAAACCAATATTTGTATAAAACTTTAAGAGAAATACAAGTTCAAACAACAATCCAAGACTCAAATATGAATCCCATATTTATAGGCATTACATTTCTCCCTAATATTTTCAGGAACATGTCAAAAACATGCGTTGCAATTTATAACCCAGGTGAATTTAACAGCTGCCAAACCATTCACAATGGCATTATGCCATCGCATGCAACATTATTATCTCAGTAGAAAATATATTTTTAATAACAAACAGGATTGTTATTATTGTAAGAGAACTTTTCACCATGTACTCTCTTTATAGTGGAAAATCTCCAGCTTTGTCCAACTTTGTGTAGACAATATATATTTTAAATTGAATTCCCAAAGTCAGTAATAATACTAAATTAGTAATTTAATAACATCCAGTTATCTCTCTGCGAAATGTGAAAAACATCTCCACAAATAAAATACTTTACAGACGTCTTAAAATAAAAAAGTACAATGTTAGAAAAAACAGTTGCTAAAAACTACTGCATGTAGTTCAATTGCAAAGAATATGAATAAAGGGCTCATTCCATGTGAAAAAAGCAAACTTGGGCAATTTCAGATTTTCACTTTTTTCTTATTTAACTTTTGTCGTGGACTATCTTTGTCTGCCAAAAGTCACCCATCCAGAAATTTGCTGCCTTGCAATGGATTGAACAAATGACTACTGGGACGAGTTTCAAAAATGTAGTAATAAAAAATAAGGAAATAAAATCACGGTGCTTACAGTATGTGAAGAGTTGCATATAATGGACTTTGGATTATTACACAGATGATGAACATTGAGGTTGAGGTATAAAATAACGCTCACTTGGCCGTGCATTTCCAAACACAGTCAATGTTAATGGACATGTAATGTATCTCGCAATACTTGTGAAATACTTCTGCTACAGCAGGCAGTGCACTCGGCAATAGTAACTCATGTTTGAAACAATTGGTGAAAAATATCACCGATGCGAAAAACAAGCTAAAAACCAGACGAAGAGCTCAGCAACAAGACGATTCCACATCATGTGTGCAAGTAACACATCCTAGACTATATATGTATATAGTGTACTGTGCGAAGATGAAGATACCGGGAAAGGTTTTCGATGTTTGGTAAAACAGTTCACACATAAAAACAAGGATGGCACTTAATACAGAAGACATCGGCAAAACTAACAACTCAAAACTTCACCTAATATCTACAGAAAAAAATAAATCCTGGGTATGTCACTCTCTTTGCGTTCACTTTTGAAGCTGCTGTACTACAATGGCATGCATTTTCCATATGCAAACACGTTCTGCGTCGAAAACGATGACGAATGTAACAAACAATAAAAGCAATTACGTAAAACCATAACACTCAACACACTGAAACTGCCATCACGTGTAGACTGGACTTCTTCCGCTTCGTTTAGTTATCCTATAAATAGGCCTTTTTGCAAGTCTTGCCAGCTTTCAATGACCGTCAATAAGTGATCATCCCAAATCCATGAAGCCCATCATGTATGTCAACTTTTGCTACATCCCCTTATTAGGAATTCATACAGTTTTCCAGAAGCAAACACACCAAGTTACACTTCATCAGTGCATCACTGTTAAAAGGTCATGCAAATGTTTCTGAAGACCTTAAACTTCTGACGAGGAACTGATGGTTGAGAATCGCTGATGCTCGGGCGAGAAATGTCCATACGAGCTCAGCGAACTGCTTTTCGGTCTAGGACCTTCACCAAGATCTTCATAGACACTAGGGCGATTCCCCGAGACTGAAGGGGCCCCAACTAGAGTCCGCCTAGGAGAGTCGGAAAAAACTACTCTAGGCTCTTCAACTTCTGCCAAGGTAGGTACCGGAAGAGGACACTCGGTGTTCATCTCCGAGACCTGGCAGTACGGACCGATCGCCTCCTGCGGTGTGTACCCATTGCTGCCATGAACCTTATCGTCCTCGGTCACCTTATCCATCGAGAGGTACCCTGATGGCCCCGGCATCATTCTATCACCCAGACAACTGTATGGCATCATGAAATCCCCATCGTATTCAGCTGTCGGCGATTTGGGGCTTTCTAACGGGACCGGGTTCAGCCAAATCGGGTCTTGGTCATCAATTGGTATGGACAGACCAAATTTTGAGTATGCCGGCCCTTCAATGGACTCCTCTGGGTCGTACACAGCTCCCAATTTCGAGTAAGATGGTATCTCGGGGAAAGCTTGACGAGGTACATACCCGAGTGACGTAGCAGGGGCTTCAGTGACACAAGAGTAACCTTCTTTCTTGTCATCATCAAGATAGTGGTGAAAGCTGGTATACTGAGGAACCACAGTGATTGGTTTCATGTCGCTAGCTTTAATTGTGGACCCCGAATCGGGAGACTCGGGGGTTGGTGTGTTTGGTAAGCTACCCTCGTCTGTGCACGTTGTATGGCCAGTGCTGATGCTATCCTGGGCACTACTATTCAAACTTGAGTCATGCTCTGGACATCCTTTGGAGTAATTCTTCAGTAGCGGCTAAAAGACGAGATATTCAACATCAACTTTCCAATACACCAATCAATTTCATAAAACTACTTGAATGACTTCCAATGATTTTATAATACACAGATAAATGTTATAAAGAACGAAAAGGAAATACCTCATCGACAGATGCTGCACTCATGCTTGACCCGCCAGACATATTACGATTCCTGGAATCAATGTCTGGGGCCGAGGAATTTGAAGTAAGTATATCTAGGAAATCCGGGTTTCCTTTGTCGTAGATTCTCTTGCTGCAGTTTCCAAATGACTTCGAATTTGCCTCAAGATCAGCCTTGAAGACACCATAGTCCTTGTCCTCACACTTTGAAATTAAAGAACGAATAAGGAACAGAACAAGATCTGCCAATGTACATAAGCTAGTCACCAGTTTACCTGCTGGGGGGTACGTAACATTCCCGGTGGAAGCTTAGGCTTGAAATTGAATATCTCCTGAAGTTTCTCTCTTACACTGCATCAAAAAGAGCGCATATTTTCACACATTAAACGAGTGCCAAGCAATTCTACACGAGGCATTGTCAGTTCTCAGTAAGGGGGAGATGGCCATAAGCATTTCTCTAAAACATGCTGGCTCGAATGGAAATTAAATTTGCCGTCGTGGTATAATACACCATGGTGAAATTAAATAAAGAACATCATCACATTTGGAATTGAACATGCCGTTTCAAGATATGCAAGGAAATCGACTATAACAGAATTTCAATTCCCCAGTATTCGATTAACGATCCGGCTGCGTTCCTCGAAAACGGATTGTAAAATGAAGCCGTCGTAAAACTA
>WWPM01024381.1:0-11467 GCA_023279145.1 Glomeris maerens | reverse complement strand
ATACCTTGACTTCGGTCTTCGTCTTGGTCGTTATGCGGTGAACCCGCCAGATCTTCGAGAACATGGATCCGAAGGCGAGCGAGAATCCTACGGACAGCATCCATGCCCTTGCCTGCCACCAATTCAAACGGTGATTTCAAATTTCCCGGTAACACGCGACATTGAACGGGTGATGGATGTTCAAACGAGAGTTTTGGTTTTTCTTGAACATTTCGCAAAGAGGAGCGAAAGTTTCATTTCTCCGTAAACAAAATTGATTTTGCCTCGGTTTGTTTGACAGGGGAAGAAAGCCTGGGATCTTGAACGTATCACCTTTCAACATCACTATGTTAACTGTTGTTTCGGGTTTATAAATTCGATAGGGAACTTGATGGAATTGAAATGCGGCATCCACTTCCACGTAATTCGATTCTCGTCCGTCAATTTACCACCGTTTGGCTGGAAATAAAATCCAAAAAGCAAACCCGCGTAGATAGAAGTATTTTATTACGTGCCTCTTGAAGCTACAGCTTCCCACTATTTGTCAAATAATCGCCATTTAAATTGAATCACTTGTCATATTTTCCCCTCTAATTTCTTCGTTCGGCAAGTATAGCTAAACCTGTCGCGGCATTTTGAAGTGCTCGGCGAACAAAACACTTTTGGTGTCCATTCACATTTTTTGAACATCACCCGTACAACTGCGCTTGAAACCATCAGTTCATTCAGAGCTTTGGGATGAGGACCTTCAAATTGCTGAGATTGGTTCGCTGCGTTATTTGTCGGCAAATTTGTATGCGGAAGGAATTTGAAAATACGAGAAATACTTCAATTTAAATGGCGATTATTTGACAAATAGTGGAAAGCTGCAGCTTTAAAGGTGACCTGACAAGGTTTTGTAACATACCCTGTAGAACAATCACCACAACATAAAGAAACTGCTTATTGGAATTTGTCTGATCAAATTATCTTACGTGATATCTGGAGACAAATTGGAGTACAGAGTGAAATGTTGACTCCAAGTATGGAAAGCCTACTTGCTCAAACCAGTTTTGTGCATTTGTCAATAGGCCTACACGGTTTTCAGCTTCATGCCTCATTTCAGATATTGTGTTTCTGGATGTAAAAACACACGGAGCATTTCCACAGCGCAAGTGCACGATCCGCCTTTTACTGCTACGGATGGCACCCATACATGTAGAAATTTGACACATAGCAGGTGTACCCTACCTGCCATTCAACCGCTCACAGCTTGAAAACGGCTACGCAGAAAAATCTGAAAATTTGCAGGAAGGTTCCGCATTATGTGGAATACATTTCCTTCAAATTTCATGAATATTAACAATGTCGAAAATTACCATGTCAGGTCACCTTTAAGAGAGGCACGTAATAAAATACGTGTATTTATGCGGTTTTTTTTTAATTATTATTTATAGCCAGACGGTGGTTAATTTACGAACCGCCCATGTAGTACCGTCCGGCTACTACATCTTTTCTGCGTAATGCAATGAATATCGATTTTGATATGGAAACTTTCGGATTCATTACGGCTAACCCGAAACAACATCGTATAGACGTGATCGTGGAATCGGTCCAACCTGGCACAGAGTCGGGTATTGGTCAACGCTGACGAACTGTCCATCGATGCCGAGCAGGATGACGCTGAGTAGGCAAAGGACCGTGCCCAACATGGTTATGTTGTTGCATGCTGGGTGAGAGCACTCGATGAACCTGCACAGGACATAACATAGAGTATAAGATGATGTTCCCACGAAATCCACGTGCTTCATCCTCATCGCTAGCTATATAGGCTTCTCGTCGAGTCGTGCCTTGCAATCTCGCGACTCGGCAATGCAATAACCCTGTAAGCCCTTGGAAATGCCACCAACACCCAATCACGGTACGTTATAACTCAATTCTGGGTCTCAAGCTCTTTATTAATTTCTCACAGTGGTGTCTGCGCTGAGCGAATACTCGTACGGTTTGTACAATGTAACGGTAACTCCTGGCGAAAATATGTTCCCAGGTTGGTTACACGTAGGGTTTATATTGTTTATTTGATGCGTTTTAATCCTTTAGGGCCTGTTAATAAATTCCCACTTGTGATGTTCTCAATTTAACGCGCATCAATACAAAAGGCTAATCAGGAAATTGCATTTCAATTCCAGCTGAGATTAGATGATTAAAATTGAAACACAATAATATACAGCAGTGTTCAGACATTTTTGCCTTTTGGGACCGAAAAGGCAAACTCAATTTAATGCACATGAATAAATAAAATTGCAGGCTTTGAAGGGATAAATATTATGTTGCTTTGATTGGTTAGATTTCTATGCGCTGAGGACATTGAAATGGCCCCTATAAAGCATATGCTAAAAGGACTGTTTCAGCCGCTTTAGGGACCATCCATAATGAGCGACCGAAATTGAAATGGGATTGGACTTGTGTCTTTTGGTATCCATTGTTTCACATTTGAATAATGTCCATTTTATTGTGCCCAGTATTTGACTCAATTGTGTGGTAGGTTCAAAATAAAATGCGACTGTTTTCTGTAATCATGTATAATTAGTATAACAACCTTTCTAGTGATGAAAAATAAATAAAACTACGTTTCATTGCACGAGCCACGCCCACAGGGGGGGTCTTGACCGCCAATCAACCGGTTTCGAACGAATTTGAAAAAGCCGTTGGAATTTTGAATCGCCATCCCTTCAACAACGAACGTTTTCTGAACGAAACTCCAACATAGTTTTAATGTTTTCCAAAAGTTCAAAGTATTTTTTTTAATCTAATACTTCCAAAATTAGCCTAGATATTTGTTTTCACCGCAAGTTTAATCGCGCGTGTCACGCCCATCGACGGGTATCGCCGCCAATCAACCGCTTTGGAACGAATTAGAAAAACGCTTTGGAGTTTCGAATTGAGGACCCCGTAGAATTCCAACGGTCAAACGTTTCAAATGTATAAGTAAAGTAGCGTAGTAGGAGTATTCCGCCAACCCAGCGTAACTGTGACGTCATCGCGATGCGGTCGTCACCGACTCGAAACGCATCGTGACGTCATCGGGGTGCGTTGTCCCTGATTGGCTGGCGGAAAAAGTAGTTCCATTGGCATGGTCTGCAGTCTGCAGACTTTTTGCGAAACGACGCGCTGTTGGCATGCATTTAATTTCAAATGTACTTGGACAAATTCAAAGTTTTGTTATTCGGCAAGGGCAAGATTTACTCTTGCTGCGCTTGATGATGTTATAAATGTCTCCCAGAGTGAATTCACCAAGTGTTTGGGGACTTTTGTATACGTCGTAATTGAATTCACCGTGTAGGCGGCCATCTTTGAAAACGCACCAAAAAACGAAGGTAATAAGACCAATTAACCTTTTGATATCGAGATGTTGCAATTGGTTGACTCTAGTTTAAGTTTATACGGAAGTTAATTTCTTGCCTGAACTTGATAATTTGCGAAGATACGCTGGAGAATTATAACGGTTAATTGGCCAATTCCCCAAATCCCAAACGATTGCTTTGAAGCAATTGCGTCTCTAATTCGTAAATAACCTCTGCAATATATTTACGAATAACATTTTTGCGACTCGTTAAGCCAGGTAAACGGTTTAACCTGTCATACATTTGGAGGAATTGGCAGTGACAAGGCCTTTGTTGTATCCATGAATAGAAAAATGTGGAATTATTATTATGCATCAGCTTGGGGTGCAAATGGTAGAAATTACCAAAGATTCAATGGAAATTGTGAGATGACGTAAGTATAAAACTGAAACAATCCCTTTCTCACAAGTAGATCATGCAACATGTGCTTTATTGGACAACTTTGTAGTTTCGAATTTTCATCAAAGAGTCATCATCAGATCAATTCTCTTTGGCCAACTGGTAAAAGATGCATCAAATTAAAAACCAATAGCTTAATTGACAACTCTGAACATTTGTATGCTAAACCATCTTTGGAGCGCAGATTAATGTAAGAATCGATCCGATGATGACTCCGCTTTGAAGAGTCGCAACTAGTTGGCCCATTAAAACACGTGCTGCGTGATCTACTTGCGAGATCTACTCGCTTCGATGGTAGGAATTTGCTTTTTGTACTGACCTGCGCTGGCGGAAGACTACGTTGAAGGCTAGCATGGCTATGGCGATCGCGATGCCGATGCACGAGATCATGGACATGGCGATGAACAGGGGCATGGACACGGTGCGAAGTACCGGCACTACGATGGTCCTGTCCCTTGGCGGCTTACCCCCTCCAATGTACAGTACCGTAAGGAGTCTGTCCGTACCGGTCAAATCGCGATCGTTACCTGTCCACTTCTCCACGTTGAACCACGTCAGGTTATCGGTCTGGGTATCGTAGAAACCTAACTTCTGGTACTTTCCGTCTGTAAGATGGCGGTTGAACGCGATAAGAACACACTTCAGTAGGAATATTTGCGCGTATTTCACTTGCCGATCATCTGCTCTATCTGGGTCCACGCGATGCGATCGCCCTTTTCGGAAAACGCCACTGAACCCTGCGTGTGATAAAACAAAAAGAAATAAGAATTGAATCTGAGCATGGTGCTTGTGTAACGAGACTCACGGACACTCCGAGGAACTGCGTGCTGTTCATTGCCGAATAGATCTGCTTGGCGATGTAATCGTTTGTGTAAGAGAAGTTCTCCAGGCTCAGCCCATCTTCCTGAAGTCTGTGCATGGTCTTATTGAGTGCTAAGGCAATGGCCCAAATCGCGTCGTAGGCTAAGGGCGCTTCCTGGTATCCCTCGGGTTTGCTTTTGGTCACACCTTTCTTTTCCAACTGTTCGTCCAATCGCTTCACAAACTCTTGCGAACTCTAGTCAAAGAGTTGATGAATGGATAGTTAAGAGATCTAATTATAATGAGATGAAACCTTGGGAGTTTATTACAGATTAGGTTATGATGTAGTTGTAGAAGATCATTAAACAAACACCTAGTTGAAGTACATGGCGAAAAGAACCCGGGGGGAGGGAAGAATGGTGGCTTTCGAGAAGTAACCCTTTATAAAATCTCCCAACAAGTGGGAGATGGACGTGTTTCTCAATACTCGGTTGGCATATGCGTAGGGTTTGCAGCTAACAACATCGAACTCCTGGATTGGCCAGCACGTAGCCGTGATCTAAATGCCACGGAAAACCTGTGGGGAATCCTGGCCAGGCATGTTTATGCCATATTCGGCAATTTTCTACCAAACGTGCGCCGCAAATTGCGAGTCAAGAAGCATGGCCCAGTATCGAGCCTGAAATTCTCAAATCACTTTCTGTCAGTCTCACAAAGCGTGTATTTGAATGATGTTATCTTTCATCGTGGTGAAATGTAATTTGAACCTTAATAAAACTGAAGGAATGTACGTATGTGTGCTATACTTTTGTCCAACCCTAACTTGGTGCATTCAGGGGTTATCTAGCATGTTCTACTCAACAAAACTAGTTGTAGCGGTCTGCGACTGATGGGTAGCACTGATATCTAAGTCTGTATTGCCTGTACCGTGCTGAAACCAGTGGTGAATAAATGAAATTCATAACAAGTCTGTGTAGTGTTCATTCGCAACGAGGTAAGCCAAGTTTTTCTGCCAAGGTCCAATACTTTTGGCCAGGAGTTGTAAAATAGGAAACGAGAGCGATCGATGCGTAACTAAATTAGACAGACCGCACACTTTGCATCAAACACCGTGTGTGTACAAGTTGGTAATGGGACTTAAGTAGAAAATGGTTGGGTGGAGCTTTCATTATTCCCTATCACCTGCCCATTGTGGCGCTAAACAATGGAATTACGTGAACGGGGAAACCTTTGGGGAGTAGGTGTTGCTGCTGTAGCTGTCGTAAAATCTACACTGGGACCTAGTATAAATGCTCGGCACAATTTCGGAGTTGTTTAGCCGTTAACGATGGGATAACAACTGTTACAATTGAACTCGTAACGTCCACCATTCACAGATGAGGGAGTGGGGCGTGTTTTAACTATTTCTGCGATTGGCTGGATGCTCTAACTGGGCGGGTTTTGCGAAGCATCTAGCCAATGACGATCTTACGAAAAGTTGAGCTGAAATAGCGTATAATCCAGCATTGCGACTCACCATTCCTGAGATGGTTGGTTTGCTGTCCTGGTTGAGCATAAGGGCCTCGGTGGTAATGTGACCCTCGACCACTTCTCTCATCTGTTCCTGGGTGCACTTGATGTCGTCCGGCACAGTGTACCAATTGTCCTCGTACCAACCGATGAGGAACCACACGAACTGTTTGCCGAACATCTTCTGGTGGTATGCCTAGCAGAAAGTACTTGTTTACTCAAAGATGCCATTCAAAAGTCTGTCATTGCTCTCAGTGAGTTTTCTTATACGGTCTAAATGACATTATTAAATTCTTTTAAATATAAAAAAGTTAGCGGATGAATGGCGGGAAAAGCTCGGGTTGATATTAACATCACTCGCTGATTTTGACCTAACAACGGTGACCCGCGTGCTTTGTTGATGCGTGGTCTGAAGCGAGACTAAATTTGGGGCTGATGCAAATTTATTGGATCGTGGAGATTGAACGCCTTAGCCGGTAAGCCGGGGGCTTTACTGATATAAGATTATAGGAACCAATATAGCAACCAGGACTGGGCTCTTGCATGTGAATTTGTATGCGCGAAGTGCGCACTACCTGTATCGGGATAGGATGATGTATCGAAGTCTGCTTTGCGATACAACCACCGTAGGATGGACACCGCAAGGCTTGGTTAGGTTAGGTTAGGTTAGGTACGTGTTTCAGCATATGCCATTTCCGAAACCGGGTACGATCTACGAGACGAATCGCGATGTGGCAAACCGTATTGGGAATGCGCCACCTAGTGGGGGAATCCTGAACGATAGGTGGGTGCAAAAACAAGCGAGACAATTGTGTCCTTGTTGGGTGGTTACCTCGCACATGACGTGCCTTGCTGCCGCCACGTAGAACAACCCGACGATAATGCGGGCGTCCTGGCGCTGCAATAGTTGACGTTGTTAGCCTTAGGTTAAGCGGTGACAAAGATGGAGGATGTCGCTTACCTGAAGGTTCCTGACCGCGTCTCCCGGAGACGTAAGGAAACTCTGCCTCGTCGCGATCTCGATCCCGTTCTCCTTGCAGCGCGCTTCCAGGTCCTCTACCGTCTTGTCGCCAAGGAATAAGGGTAAGGCGCTGCCCGGATCGGTTGGGTATTAATTAAGTAAGAATGTACTCACGGAGATGAAGACCTCCTCCGCCTGTTGCAAGATGGCGATTCTGGTCCATCCGTACTTCTGGAAGAGACGGATGCGGGTCGGGTTGTGCACGGTGGCCGAAGGATGGGTGCGGAAGAAGGTTGGGAACCTGCGCCTGTTGGACAGTGCGGGCGAACTGGAACCGTAGGACAGCTGCGAGCAGAAAGCAACGTGTCATTAGAGATGACTAGTTCATCCTACAGGGCGAGGCGAAAGTCTCGCTTATCGCCTTGAATGTCTAGCTGCTGTATAGTTGAAAGTAACGATGCCCTATCGAGAGCCAGACTGTTGCCTCACCCTGTGTGTATGAACTATCGTCAATATCTTAGTATGAATCTGATGTTGTGAAACATATCCCCGGGGTTCGTAAAGGACCTTCTGCTTTAGGAATGCTTAACGTTCATCAAATTTGTTTTCAATGTTAATGGCAATCGGGGGCGAGTGTCTCGGGAGGGAAGTTTGCGTGAAAATCCAGTACGCTTAATTTGTATAGTACAATATATTATTTAATCAAATATTGGATATATCGTCAAAACCTGCGAAAAGTATTCGTTGATCGCCCGTCCGAAAGGGCTTCTCGGTCCTACGGAGGAATAAATATACGTTTATCGATTGCTTCGCTGCAGTTTCAGTCTAAATATAGTTGTTTATGTAGGACGTATAGCAACTCGATGAAATGTCAATTATAAGAAGTGGGAAAAACTGTACAACACAAATTCTAAGGCAAAGAAAAGTTCATTTTCGTTGTTTTGTAACTTCCCGGCTTGTTGCGGGAGCTTCTATTGAACCTTGCAGAACTCAAAAGATGACCACTCCTGTCTTTTATACTTTAAAGTTAATTAGGGCTAGTTGGACTTGTCAAGTCTTCTGACTAATCTTGGGGTATATTTAAATATTTACAACCTTGTTTTGATCTTCCTGTTCCCCTTTCTCCTTTATCTTGTTCCCATTGCTAATTTACTACCCTGTTTTCATCGCCTTAATAAATTTTAACTGTTCACAAGCCCTTTGTTTTCCCCACCTATAAATGCACCTAAAACGGAAAATAAAGGCACTTGCAAACCTTTACCTTCCTTTAACTATTTACAGGACTAACTTTGCGCAATTGTGAAATATTCGAAAAACAGATTTTGTTCATGGTTATAGGCTGACCACAATTGGAGTGGGACTAGCATTTCTTCGCTTAGTGAATCGGCACATTCAACATCTAAACAGTTGCTTATACCAAAATTATGATGTAAATTAGATTTTGACAACATATAAGATTTCAGTTGCGGATACGGTTTTCAAAGTCACGGTTATCGCGAAGAACAATGAACGAACTCGCCAGAATTTACGATATTTCTCTGTTGTGCCCAATGGCTAATGAAGTATATGAAAGTAGGGAGGTCCTATCTTTATGATTTGATTCTACGTATAACACGAGGCGTTTATTCTGAGGGCGCGGCTCTTATTAGCGGCACGAAAGGATGCCGCTGTTGCCGAAACGGCCCTATGGTAAACAGATCTCATTAAGGTACATTGCGATCGATTTTTACTGTGTTGGGGGAGTTTTGGTACCAAGAGTCGTAACTCTTGTAAAACTCCAGGAGTGGCTATGAGCTCTCCAGTTTCCCTTTGTGGCGAACAAAGCACGAGGTTCAATTATCCGGATTTATGCTAGGAGAATGCGAATCAGTATGAATGCAGCAGACAAAGTTTGCTACTAATCAAATTCCCTTTGAAGGTGAGGGTAACAGGGGTAATATCTTTGAAACTGGGGCAAAATGGAAATGAATAGTGAGACGACAGGGAATTTGGGAATAATGAGAAATCAGTGGAAAAACTAGAAAAAGTAAATAAAAGTAGATACATATCTAGATATAGCATTTACAGAGAGCCAAGTTTCATTTGAATGGTCGCTTTGTAACTCCGATTTTGGGAAACACGAAAAACCTGGGAAACTGAGGGAATTCGTTAGAAACCTTCAAGACTTTTGGACAACTAGGCCATTTGTGTTTTGTAAGTGCCACATGGTTAATAAAGTAAAGAAGACTGATAATTTTGCTATAGTTAGTTGTTTTTGGGACTTTGTAGCTTTAACTTTGTTTACTTGTTACTCGATGTCCTCGTGTTACGGGATTCCGGCGATTTTTGACTTGCGATTTGATGCGTCCCTCCCGATTGTGTGGGTCACACTCTTGATTATTGCAGGAGTAGCTGAAGAGGAATTCATTGGAATTACTTACTAGAACTGACATCAACAATCTGCAATTTAAAATATTATTATTATTGAAACTATAGGGACATGTGTAATTGAATTTGTAGCTAATATTGCTAAATTCAAATGGGTTACGTTTAATTGAAACCTTTGCTTACTTTCTTCAAATAAAGGCAATTAAACTGCGATTGTTTGTCTGTCAGCGTGTGGATGTGGGGAAAAAGTAATTTTATATGCTGATCAATATGAAGACTTTACTTTTGCTACTTGCTACTACTGACTATTCAATTAAGGCCCAAGATAATTAGTTTTTATCGCAGCTTCTTTTAAGACAACATTAAAACACCTGGAATCGACGAATAGGGAGGAAATACAAAGGAACTGGTTGATTTACTTGTAATTTCATCAGGAAATTGAGTTTGTATAATGAATGCGCAGTATGCTGGTGATTAACATATGAGATTTCCAAAAATAGCTCGATCTTCTTCAAATTAAGGTAATGAGATTTATGAACATTAAGCCAGGTATAGTGGCAACCTACTCGAAACTTAATTAGCTGTCGAAACGAAATGCGATTCTAATAATATACTATTAAAGTCTGTTCCGTTTGACCGAGAGAAAGAAATCCCAGCATTCTCGTTGGCTACCGGTGTTTAAATGTGGGTGTTTTCTCCCAAATACTGATTACGCATTACTAAAGGGCACATACTATACCTCGAAGTCTTTGTCGCCATACACGTTGAGGAAGCTACAAGTAGGATTAGCTATAGGGAACGGGTTGGGAACAACGCAAGGGCAGCAGAGTATTGGAAGCGGTAGGTGTGCCGAAGATGTTTGGTGCAAGAAGAAACTGTACTGCACGGGTGGGCGAGCTGCAGACTAAGGAATGAGAACCTTAAGCGGCTGAAGGAATGTTTGTCAGAAACGGGAGAAGGATGCATGAACTGGTCAAATCGATCGGTGATATAGGAGGGTGGGGTGGAAATGGTGTTAAAAATGTTGTTTGGAAATTACGTGTAACCCCCTTCCAAACCCGAATTAGGGGTGGAATAAACATTATTATTATTACTTAAATTTTACTGTTACCAATACTAGTTGACCTGTTACAGGATTATTTCTACTATTGACTCACATTTCCACGCTCCTTCTTATTGTATTATATACCCATACTATAATCGGGGCAACATAAGTTTGTAAATGTGACCCGTGGGTCTTGATCGGTTAATCCTCCTGATCGAGCAGCTTGCTTCATTTGCGCTTCGTCCAAGCAAACAAAAATGGCCGATCGAAAGCGAATTGGCAGAATAGTTTACGGATGAATGAATTACACAAAATGAGAACGATTCAATTTCTTTATCTTTTTTGTCCCAAGAATTTGTCAGCAGCAGCCATTTTGCTTTGCAGATTAGGTCCACCCACTTAATCATGTGACCAATTGAAAATTCCATGTGCCACACCTTTTTCCAAACTAATGTTGCCCCGATTATAGTTTTGCCTTCAAGTTGATACTCTCTGCTGGGTGATGATGACTATAGTGGCCCAATGGTCTTCATCGATTCCCCAGCTAAAGTATCAACTTGTGAGGCGAAACTATAGTGTACGTGGAGTTCTTTTGAATGTAAATGGGTTAGTCTTGACTAAATGCTTTTTGTTTGGAATTTAAATAGTGTTTAGTCTGGAATCTAAACGTGAAACTTTTAGTTTTTAAATTTACATAACTTTGCAAATTTCGATTTGGCCGGTTTGGGCCACCATACCAGTCTGTATACGTGTGTGGCCTGCTTAAAACACTGAAATATGTAACTTGGTAACCGATGCGAAAAGGCCCTGTTAGTACATTGTGCCCTCCCTAACAAAAATTTTAGTATGTCACATGCATGTGGCATGCATGCCGCATGGTTGCCAAACTGCAGATAGCTGTAGCATGGCTGTGCGGTGCATGTATGCAATAAACTTCAATTTTAAGTATGCGAAATGCATGCCGTATAACTGCAATGTGCAGACCTGCAACTTGCATGCATTCAGCAGGTATGCTGCAGCCAT
>WWPM01024380.1:0-13981 GCA_023279145.1 Glomeris maerens | reverse complement strand
TGTCGAGAAGTGAACATTGTCCTGTGTGCTGGACATATGAAACTTTCATTCCATGAAAGAATATTTAAAATCAGTCAAAAACTAAAAACGTTACAGGCAAACAGGCATTAAGTTTTCAGCAAATACCAGTACTCGTACTTGTACCAGTACAGGGAAGATGTAAGCGAAAATTTAAGCTGTCACTTCCGGGGCTGATTGCGGATGTTCCATTGGCAGTGCGGATGAACATGCGGTTTCCGCATGATGGGGCACCAGCTCACTCCAGCTGTGGTGTGGGGGAATATCTGGATGCTACATTTGGGGAGCGAAGGATAGGCCGGGGTGGACACACAGCATGGCCTCCACTATCACCCGATAACATACCTAGAATTTTTCTTTTGGGAAATCATGAAAGATCTGGTGTATAACGCCCCCACTGACACAGAAGATGACCTAACTGCACGAATTGCTGTAGCTGCAGAAACTGTCCAAGAAATGCCGGGAGTCTTCGCCAAAATCCGGCACGCAATGCTTGCAAGGTGTCAGGCATGTATTGATGTTGGTGGTTGCCATTTTGAGCTTGTTGTGCAATAAAACACAGATATCACGATTTTCACAACACAAGCATCCTTTTCAAAGTGTGTGAAACTGAATTATGGTTGTCATGTTTCAGGATCTACTTCCAAAATCAATAAATTGGAATTACTCCATCTTAATGATAATGAACCAAAAATATGGGTAATGGAGTAATTCCAAATTATTGATTTATCAGTAACCCATAGCCACAAACCTCTCTCTCATCTACTTCCAAAACTACGCGCTCGGGAACATGGGCTTACAGGAACTTTATGTATTGTTCTGATACAGGGAGCATACCCTGTAAGCTTGTCCACCGAGTTTGGGAACACCCTGCATATACCCAAAATTAAGTTATAATAAATAGTGATATAATTGTCAAATGTCATATACAGGGTGCCCCATCTTTATGCGACACCCTGTATACATGCATAGCAAATTTTAAGCAAAAAAGATGTTTAATCTACAAAGGTGGGTGCGACAAAGATGAGGGGGACGACTTCGGAAGAGAGAGGGCAAATAGTCTACCGGACAGAGCAGAGACCCGTTCCGAAAAGGAGGATTAACCAAAAGATCGCGGTGAAAGAAAAGGGGCAGAGAGGATGAAGAAAGTCAAGGGCAAAGTTGTGCAGGTAGTGGTATAGAGAGTATTCAAGCTGTGTTGACAGAAATATTACAGCAAATTGAGACCCAGGAGGAGGGAGTGAAGGCGCAAGCTGAAGAATTAAAAAGTCTCAAAGAAGAACAGGTCGAACTTCGAAGTTTAAAACAAGACACGGTTGAATGGAAGGACGCAATGAAGAAAGAAATAGAGGAACAATTTAGAGAATGGAGAGGACGTGGAGCAGGAAAGAAGTGAACAAGTGAAGGTCATGCTAGATCTGAAGGAGATGAAAAAGTATTTGGAAACTAGTGTGAAGGATTGCGATAGGGTTGGGAATTGGCTGGAGGATAAAATAGACTATTTGGAAAACCGAAGCGGACGACAGAATTTGATAATTATGGGTGCAGAGGAAGAAGGAGAGTCATGGAGCTTTATAATGAAGAAAGTGTCAGATCTGTGTGTAGTCAAGTTGAAAGTGCCGGTGCAAGTGATAAAAGCGTATTGAGTGGGCGCTCAGAAGAGGGGGTAGCACGCCCAATAATAGTAAGATAAAGGTTTACGGAACGTGAACGCGTAAGGAGCGAGTGACGTCAGCTTGACGCCGCTCGCTTCGCGTGGAACGTGAGACACACACGTAGCCCGTGTGTGACATGTCCGTGACGTCACTCGTTCGCCGTTTCATGCATAAACACAGCGGTTTCAACGTGTATGCCGGCGATAACACGTTGACACCTATGTGGTTGATTTTAATGGCTTAAACGAAGCTAATGATATAATAGAATGCATGGAATTGGGTTCGAAATCAATATAATAACTATCACTATTTAATTAAACCTAGAGAAGTCTGTTAAAACATTTTATTTACGTTTTGGCGACTCACAGATTTGCATGTACGATGCGCTGGTCTGGGCGTGGCTTCAAGGTGGTTTCCCATGATGCTTTGCCAATCTGCAAATCTTTTGGTGAAAGCGTCATAGGTTGAACACATTCTGTGTGCACCGTGGGACTTTAACTCTGTTCACACAACGTACGCGACTAATGTTCAAATATGTCAATGAGTTGGATAGAGACAGATTGCTGGCAGCTAGGGCAACGTTGAATTGCTCGAGGATCTTTATGGACAAAGACTTCTCTCTGAGAGTGCGGAGGCAAAGACTGGTCTTACAGTATATGATGAAGAAGGAAAGGGAGAAAGAGAAGCAAGTGTCAGTGAACTTTAATAAGCTAATGATTGAGGGCATACATGGAATGACAGATTGAATGTACTAGAGGAACGAAAAATGTATGCGTCTTAAAACTGACTAGAGAGAAGAATAAGAGGATAACCTTTATTTCATGGAATGTAATGGGCGCTGACTTTTGGAATGATTTACTTCAGTGTGATGGCATTGGATTAATAGAAACCTGGTTAATAAAGGAAAGATGGGAAAAATACAGGATAAATTAAGTGCCTGTTTTAATTGGTCTTGTTTACCAGCTGTAAAAGAAAAGTTGAAGGGTCGAGCGAAAGATGGTATAATTGTAGGATTAAAGAAATGGTTGAGAATAATTAGTGAAAATTGAGGGGAAACTAAGATGTCAACTTCCCAGATGTTAGAAATAGGTGGGAAAGGTGGTTGTGGGTAGTTGTTTGTGGAAATGGAAGCTGGAAAGAGTTTCGCAGGGAGATTAATGAGGTATTAGAGCGAGAGGTGGGAGGTATAGAAGTAAGATTATTTATAACAGGGTATTTTAACTGAAGAACAGGTGTGGAGGGAGGGGGAATAACAAGTAACGGGGTGGTGTGGATGATGAGATCAAAAGATAAAAGAGTGGAATAGGGAAGGGAGGCAGCTGGTGGACTGGACCGAAGAACATTGTTTACCGATATTGAATGGAGGGGATGTAGATGTGAGCTACGGTGAACGGACATGTGTTGGTCATAAGGGAAACACAGTTATAGATTATGCGATAATAAACTGGGAGGCTAAAGCAGAAATAAGAGAATTCAAGGTTGGGGAAAGCATAAGTTCAGATCACCAACCGCTATAAACCCAATTGAATGAACAACATTAGAAAGAAATGGAGGAGACAAAATTAGCATTTGGAGTTGAAAAATATTGTTGATCAAAGAGCAAACAGTGAAAGGGGGTGAGGTGGAAGAGAGATGGTTAAATATAAAGAATTGGGTTCATAAGGCAAGATAGAGAAAGTGTTGAAGTAGGAAAATTGGGGAGGTACCACACCAGAAGTAGAAGTGGTGGGATGAAGAATGTTGGATTATGTGATAAAGAGTGTGAAGTGACTTGAGACGTAGGGAGCAGGCTAATACAGAACAAGATCGGCTTGTTAGGAGAAATAACTACTGTTTAAGAAGAAAGAATATAAGAATAAGAGTTGCCAGAGAAAAAAGAGAGACCAAAAATTAAGATGGGAAGGAGAGGTTAACAGAATACAAACGGATAGAGATATGTGGGATTTCCTAAAGGAAAATGGCAAGAAGAGAGGTGAAAAGGATGTGGGTTGCAAAATACGGATAGAGGAAATGGCAACACATTTTAGACAGCTATTAGGAGAAAGAGTGCAGGAAGGGGAATATAAGCGAGTGGAAGGGGGAAATAAAGAAATATTGATGGAAGAAGAAGACATCACATTTGAAGAAATGAAAACCCAGATTACTAAATTGAAGAGAGGGAAAGCCCCGGGTGTGGATGGGTTAGAGAACGAAGTTTAGATTTACGAAGATGGAGAGGTTTTAGAAGCGTTATTGAAAATAATGAAGGAAGTATGGAAAGGAGGGAGGATACCGAAACAGTGGACTGAAGGTATAATACATCCGATATATAAAGGAAAGGGTAAAGAGGACCCTAGAAACTACAGAGGTATAACGCTACTATGCTCCGCTTATAAAATTTATACGGGGATACTGACAGATAGATATAAACAAGAACTAGAAGAAAAGAAGTTATTGCCGGAAAGTCAAGCAGGATTTAGACAAGGACGAGGGACCATTGAACAGATTTATATAATGAATACATTAATAGAGAAAGAAACGGCTAGAAGGAGGGGAAAATTGTATATATTATTTGTGGACCTGAAGGCGGCATTCGATTCAGTTAATAGGGAGGTATTATGGAAATGCTTAGAAAGGAGTGAAATTAACCAGAGATTAATAAGGGGCATTCAGGAGCTGTATAGAGAAACAAGAAATGTAGTACGAGTTGAAATAAAGCTGTCAGAGGGTTTCATAACTGATAAAGGGGTGAGGCAAGGGTGTCCCATGAGCCCATTTCTGTTTAACCACTATATCGCGGGGTTAGAAGAGGCTTTACAAAAGATACAAGAAGGTGGAGTTACGATAGGAGCGCATAAAATAGTAAAAGGTGCTTATGCGGATGACGTGGCAATAGTAGCGACAGAGGTGGCCCAATTGCAAGCAATGATAGATAGATTGAGGAGTTTTTTAAAGTCAAGAAAGCTAGAGATTAATTTAGACAAAACTCAGATAATGATATGTAAGAAGAAGACCAGAAGAAGACGAGATGAGCAGTGGTTTTGGGAAGGGACAGAAATTCAAGTTGTTGAGGAATATAAATATCTAGGGTTCATCCTGCAAAGTAATAATGGGTTTGATCAACACGTTAAAAATGTACAAAAGAAGGCGGCGGCAGCAGCAAAAAGGGCATGGGGGAGAGATTCTTCCCGGAAGAGATACCATTAAGGATAAGATTATTCGATAAACTGATAAAGACAATAATGTTTTATGGAGTGGAAATGTAGGGATGGGAAAAAAGAGGGGAATTAGATAAAGTATTTGTAAGATATTTAAGAGGAATATTGGGGATCACATGGAATACACCAGGGTGGAAGGTGTTGAAGGAGGTGGGTAGAGAAACTTTGTGGAAGGAGGCAATGGGAAGAGCGTATAATTTTGAAAAACAAAAAGGAATACTAGGGAAAGAAAGATATATTAGGACAACAATAGATTGGAGAAAGGAGGCGGGAGGGAAGAAGGAGCGGGAAAATGGAAGCAAAAGAAATCAAGAGCACTAGGAGAGATAGGGTTGTCCCAAACGGAGATAGAGCAGCTAGAAAGCAGAGGGTGGGATGTTGTAAGAGAGATCAAGCAAAGAATAAGCGACATAGAAAAACAGAAACAGAATGAAAAAATGAGATGCTCCAGATATAACCCAGAATACGAATGGATTGCCTCAGAAACAGAAATGGCAGAATATTTGAAAAGAAGTTGGTCGGACAGAGAAGAGAGGAAAAAATTTACGAATATAAGAATGGGGAACGAGGCAAAGGGAGCACAGTATTGGAGAGAATGGGAAGAGAGAAGATGTATAGAATGTGGCGAGGAAGAAACGATGTCGCATAGTGTATTAGGATGTGAAAGAGGGAGAGACTGGAAAACAAAAGAAAGGAGGAAGAAAGAAATACAAAGACTATTGGCGGAGAATGGAGAAGCGTGGCGTTTAAAAGAATGATATAGAAGGGAGAGATGTGTAATAGGAATGTTCATAGGAGGGAGAGCAGATGAATTGCAATTACCCCCCCTTTCGAGGCCGGAAAGCTAGAAATAAAAAAAAATAGAAAAATGTAGAAATAAAAAAAACTTGGAGAAAAAACAGTGGCTAGAATTAGTAAATAAAGTACAGGGAGAGAAAGAATTTTGGAGGGTCATGAAGTTATCAAGTGGGCGGAGAGGGGGGAATGTGGCAGTGGGAATAGGACACCAATGGGTGACACATTTTTAAGATCTTTTAGGGGACAATGGTCAACGGGGGAGATGGAGGTGACAAGGGAAACTGGGGGAGAGGGTGGTTTAGAAATCTCCAAAGAGGAAATAGAGAACTCAATACGACGTTTGAGAAAGGGGAAAGCAGCAGGGCATGATGATTTAGAAAACGATATTTGGTTATATGGGGCAAATGATTTAAAGGAAGAACTGTCTGGTTTTTTCATGAAATATGGAAGACAGGCGGAAGGCTATTATTTGTCCAATATTTATGGGTGGAGTTAAGTCGGGCCCAAAAAACTATAGAGGCATCTCATTGCTATCCACAGCCTATAAATCTATGTGGCAGTATTAGAATACAGGATTGTAAAGTATGTTGAGGAAAAGGGAATTTTACGGGAACGGCAGTTTCGGTTCAGGAAAGGATGTGGAACAATTGATAATATTTATGTTTTAATTACACTGATTGATAAAGAACTCGCAAAAAAAGGGGGAAAGTTATGGCATTTTATTTCATTTAAAAGCTGCTTTTGACTCACCCAATAATTCAGAATTATTGAAGGAGTTGAAGAGGGTGAGATTGGGGGGTAAATTACTGCAAAACATAGCTATAACTCATGAGAGAACCGTAAACCAGGTGAGAGGGGAAATGGGAGTCAGGCAGGGTGCCCCCTTAACCCAATCCTATTTAACCTGTACATAAATGTAATAGGGAGGTGGATGGAAACAAATAAAGAAGGAGGGGTAATTGTAAGAAAAAACAAAATTTATGTTCTAGCCTTTGCAGACAATGTGGTATTAGTAGCAAAAACAGCTGAAGAATTGAAAAATTAATATTGAACATGGGGAAATCAAACACTGTGGTTTAAAAAAAAGGTGGGAGAGGGGCAAAAAACGAATATTGGAAGTGGGGCTCAGAAGAAATAGAGAAGCCCACATACATATGTTAAAGGCTTAAGCTGAGATAGCATTGAGGAAAATATCGGAAATAGGTGACAGGCATTTGCTGGGAGAATTCCACCTCAGGATGTAACTATATGAAGCAATGGTGAACTTAATTTTATTATATGGTGTAGAGGTTTGAGGCTAGGTATATTGGAAAGCCCTGGATGCCATGAGAGCCAGATACTTAGAGTGGATTTTGAGACTGAGATGGAATATCCCAAACTATTTAGTACAGGTTGTTTCTAAACTACAGGGACAAACTGACAGGGCATTTTCCCTGCATAATAAGAAGACGTAGAGTTCCTATGAACCCATGACTGCAAATGCTTAGGTTTGTCAGTAGCAGCCGAAATGCGACGGCAGTAATGAATGCTCCTAATGTGACAAAGTAGGTGATAATAAAGTAAAAAGCGGACTTTGGAGCAACATGACCTCTAACCAATTATAGAGGGTTCAGCAGTCAATCCAGCATTTTTTAAAATAGTCACATGACTAGGTAAGTGGGCGGAGCCAGTTATCAAGGTCACCTTTGCGCTCCCTGGCTCAAAGCATTTCGGTTACCATGGAACACTGGTCGAAGCAACATCGGATGTTCGCGGTAAAAGCATTTTACAAAACCAATTCATATACAGCTGCTCAGCGTCATTTTGGCAAACATTTCAACATTCATCATAATCTTGCAGTTCCCTCAATTAATTCCATTAAATTGCGTGTTGAAAACTTTGAGAACACTGGTGAAACAACACAAAGAAGAGGTGGTAGTGCGAGAAGGGTACGTTCTCCTGCGAATGTTGATCGTGTCAGAACAGCTGTGGGAAGAAGCCCCCGGAGGTCGCCATATCGACAATACGTTGCCCTAGGAATTTCAGACAGAACACTCCAACGGATTTTAAGATTTGATCTTCACCATCACTCCTATAAAATGCAAGCTGTTCAGGCCATCAATGAAAAGGATTTTGTAGCTCGGCGGAGTTTTGTGAAAGGTTCTTGGAAATGACAGGAAAATTCCGATATCATCCACAACATCTGGATGAGTGATGAGGCGCATTTTCACCTTATTGGATTTGTGACTAAACAAAATTTTAGGTACTGGAGTAGCGAAAATCCTCACTAACTCCATGAGCGACCTTTTTATTCGGCCATGGTCATGGTTTGGTGTGCGATTTCTACATTGGGGATCATAGGCCACCTTTTTTTGAAGATGGGCATGGACGAGCAGAAACTGTTAATTCTGTGCGGTATTCCAAAATGTTGCAAATGTTTTTCATTCCCCAACTTCAGTATTATGAGGTCAACACTGAAACGTTATTCCAACAAGATGGGACTACAAGCCACTGCACTCAAGCATGCATGGCCATTCCAAAAAATGTTTTTCCAAACCACATAATCCCCAGGAATGGAGACATCCCTTGGTCTCCTCGATCATCGCACCTTACAGCTTGTTACTATTTCTTGTAGGGGCTACCTCAAGAATAAAGTGTATGAACACCGACCTCACACACTTCAACAACTGAAAACAGCAATCCGACAAGAAATTGAAAGAATTCCTCAACAAATTTTGCGTTAAGTGAAGCAGAATTTTAGTATACGCTTGCAAGAATGCATCAATCGCGATTGACACCATTTGACTGATATTATTTTTAAAAAGTGAACTTGTTTCTTAAATGCTATTTGATGTACAAAAAGATGACATCGGTGAAATTATATAAAAAAAAACACAATTGAAAAAAACGAACGCTTTCAAAAATGCGGGATTGACTGCTGAACCCTGTACATTATGCAAAGCAGGCAGTGATTCATACCTGAACTCCCTGAACATTGGCAAGTAAAAGATTGAACAATTCACTAGCCAGTTCAAAGAGGATGAATCGGTACACCAATGCTTAACTTTCCGACATACATTTAATGTATGGGGCCGCTAATGGAAATGGAAGGGAAGCGCTTCGGCTGCACCAACAATGTTTTCCACACAGACATATGCCAAGCCACAAAACATTTGCAAGTGTGGACAGGCGGCTGCCAGAAACTGGAGGATTCTGTGCTTGCCGCGAGGAAACGGGTCGGGAGAGATCTGTTCATTCAGCCGTCATGTGAGAAACAGGTTATCCAGCTGGTTGACAGCAATCCGTCTACCATTAGCTGGCGTGTAGCACAGTGTGGGTGTGCCCCATGCCAGTGTATGGAGAGTGTGGCATGAGCAACTGGTGCACCCTTCCATGTTCAGCGGGTCCAGGCACTACACCTTTCATATTAGGGGGACTCAAAATTGTACAAGAGGCCTAGGCACGTGGCAATCATAGCGACAAAGGCGCACCAAATGCAATTGATGATTGATAAGTTATATACATATTTGGAAAAAAAGAAATAAGACAGTCCCAGCGGCGACTCCAAGGTATGGCAGGAAGGTAATCTCGAAGATGGCTTGAAGAACAGCTTGTAGTACAAGGACGCCAAGCTCTCTGGCAGATCTTTTGTTGTGACATCCAGGGAGATGAGATCTTTCTAGGCTTGAAGACTTCCGGTCTGCTTCAGGGATCTGTGGCGACGTTGACTACAGCTCCTCGATGTGGATTGTGATTACCTCGGATAAAGACGCTACTGCGGGTTCGGTACAGTACGGCAAGGCAATGTCCATAGCTGCTCCCACATGTTCCCCCTTGGTCGTCCCAGAAGAAGTTCACAAACACAGGAAAGTGTGACAGGTGAAGGGAAACGTCAGGATTTAATAATGGACACAGTCAGAGATATGTCTTATATATATATGATCCTTTATTTCAGATATGAGCAGATAGAATAAGAGAGAAAACACAGATTGTTATCCGCAAGAGCTACTGCTCAAGGGGAGGCTCTGTGAAGCCTGAGAAAGAGAAGCTCAATCTCATTTTATACAGATTAAGGTGCTTCTTTTATACAAATTTACACAACAAAGTAGGCGGAGCTAAAAGGATTAGATGATGCTCATTAGAATCAGGGTAGGCCAATACCTCTTGGCGGGAAAAAACCCTGTTAGCACCGCCCCCATGTGACATATAACTGGAGGCACAGCGTCAAGGCACAAGCATAGCTATGGTACAAGGTAGCCATGCCTTCGTGCGCCGGCGTCCGTTGCAATAATTATAACAGAATTACAAAGGGAAGTGATATAATTTATCATCATTTTCCAAAGGATCCAGTATTAGTGAAAAAGTGGGTGTGGTTTTGTAAAAGAAGCGCTCAACATCCTACATTGACACACCAGCGCGCCTGGGGTTTTGCAGATTTTCCATATATTTTAAAACTATTGAGGAATCATTTCGTCGATCAAGGTATAACTTTGCCAGACAGAAAGGCAGTGGACAAGACCATAATTGAGCGTACAGTCAAACTTCCATACTATGACACCTGGCTAACACAACAGTCTCCGCACTAAGACACCCGTCAAACCAAACAGGTTATGTAATGGATAAAGCCGTTTCAGTAACCTTGATAATCTGACACTTCCATACTACGACACCTCCGTTGGGTGTCATAGTACGGAAGTTTGACTGTATACTAAATGAAGATAGCGGGGAAGTGAGGATCTGTCCAAAGCTTTCGCATCGTCATCTGACAGTATCAGGCAGAGAGAGACAGCGTGTCTTCTTTGCTGCACAACAATTTTCAAACCACACCGCTAAGGCCATTATCCTCTTGCATCCCGAAGAGGCGCATTCAGCGAAATTTTTCAAAATTATAAATGACACTTTCGTCATCTTCAATTCCAGGCAACCAATTAATTCCTTAAACGCCTTAAAATTCGGCTATGGACTTCATTTACAAGTGCAGCAAATTGTTCTAAGAGATTGTTATAAGACCGTGGAGGCAATGAGGGTCGGGAAGTTAGGCTCCCTTCTACCTTTCTAGAAAGGGATGATGCAATCAATTTGAGCACTACAAAGTTTTTTTACTGATATGATGCGCCTCTATGATGTAAAATTTCTTCTTACTAGCCGCCTTAATCAATACTGTCTAGAAAATTTATTTTCCCTTATACGCTGTTTGGGGCATTCTTACAACCACCCACAACCACTGTAGTTCAAGCACCGCCTACGATTATTAGTTATTGGTATTAACATGAATGACTTGCTGATGTCATGTGGAAGTGCAGTTTCATAAGCTGATGACAACGATCCTTCCGAATGCATGACAACAGGGTTTTTCAAGAGACGCTTCCAAACGTACCTACAAAAGTTGTAGATGAAATGCCTGAAGAATCAATTTTGTTATCAGATGAGCCAAATGAAACGTTCCCTAACTTAAATGTGTCTAATTCACAAATGACATTTCCTTTCGTCAGTTCGCAAATAGATTGTTCAAATGAGGGCCTTAAATATGTTGCAGGTTACATTGCGCTCCGTTGTAAGCATATAGATTCCACCCTGGCAACACCTACAGGGCAGATAATGCCAATTTCCGGAAAACCTTCGGACTGGATTTTGGTATATCTCGAGGCGGCTTACTAGTTCCCTCAGAAGGGTGGCTTCATAAAATCAAAGATTTTGAATTGATATTTAATAATATGCATGGCGAGAACTTAGCCAAGACAACGCATGTGATTAAAAACATCTGTAATTTAATTTTGGTCAAATATCCAGATTTGTCAATGGATGTAATTAAGATTTTTGCTCGAACACACACCTTTATACGTTTTCGACATTTAAATGCCAAGGCAAAAATACTAAATTCGTCTAAAAGTAACTTAAAGAAGAGAAAGCAGTGGTGTAATTCATCTAAATAAACATTTTATAACTTCAATTGTTTATATGATTTGTAAGACAATTGCTTGTGTTTAGAAACGCATCTTACTTCCATGTAGGCGAGAGGCAGCAAGCGTGCAGGCGGCGACGTGATGGCGCCAACCTTTGCATCCGTTATGATGGTTTGGACTTTTAGCCAACGAGAAGAGTTTGAGGTATTGACTAACCTTACCCCTTAATAAACCTTGCATTGCGTTCAGTATAGGCTGATACATACGCCTATACACATTGAAACGTTAAACATCGCGAACTTACTAGTTGCACAGGGGTAGGGCTACAATGGTGCCTCCTCCTATGTTGTCGATGCACCTATCAAATGCATGAAAGCCAATGCGGCACAAATATTTGAATAGCACGTAAAGTACATCGCAAACCGTCGGTGTTTATATTAACCCAAGTAAACTTTAATGCGTGTAAGGTTCAAGCTGCGACTTTTTGGTGGAAATGAAGATAACGGACTGTCCCGAAACCAGAAAAAAAGCCGAACAATCTCACTTCTATTCCTCCGGCAGGAGATATGAATAAAGATTCATTCATTCATATATTATACAGGGTGAGTCTGCTGAGATGTTACAAACTTCTAGGGGAGGAAGAGTACACCTAGATGACTTGGAATCACATAGGAATGCCGGTTCGGAAACGACTTCCCGACACGGTACAGGGCATAGACAAGGCCTATTCACTCGAACCTGATTCTTGGCCCAGGAGTTGCGACAGCGGTGCCAGCGGATCAGGTGGGCAGAGTGTAGGTATACAAATTTCTCGGTGGGAGAGTTGAACTAGCCACCAGGGGGAATCCACAATAAAAAGACTAAGACAGAGGTACATTCTGCACGCAGACAGAGGCTTTAGGATGGCAGACTACACAAACTTGGGGAAGGCAGATATGCTTCTGGCATACGGAGCCTCATACTGTAATGGTCGAGCTGCTCAGAGGTTGTATGCCCAAAAGCATCTGTTGAGGCAAACTCCCTCCCATACCATGTTTGCGCGCCTACACTAGCAATTATGTGCCCGTGGTTCTTTTCATACGGCCACACGTAACCGTGATCAAAAATACCTTCGCCAGCCAACAAGGAAACTGTGCAAGATATGGTAGAGAGTACTCCCAGTAGAAGTACACAAGGCATCACAAATGAAATCGAAATTTCATACAAGAGCGCACGGAGGATTCGGAATAGCAATGACATGCTTCCATATCACTTGCAGCCCGTCCAGTTACTGGGAAAAAATGACTATCAATCTCGTGTGGCTTTTCAGTTGTATTTGCAGAATAATTGCTCGAAAATTTTAAAACATATCAGCTGTACTTGATAAATATAAGTTTCAACCACAGGACATTTACGTGTATAATCTAGACGAGACCGGTTGTACACTGCGCAAAAACCAGGTTGTGTTGTTTCAGAACGCGGTAAGAAACAAGTTGGTTCAGTAACTAGCGCAGAACGAGGGGAGTTAGATACTGTTGAGTACGTTGTTAATGCCACTGTTACAATTATACCGCCAATGCTAATTGTCCCGCGTGCAAAATTCAAAGACCACTTCTTGCACAATGCTCCGCCAGGCTCAATTGGAGCTGCCACAAAATCGGGATGGATGGACAAGGAAATTTTTTAACAATATTTAGTCCACTTAATATGCTAGTTAAGATGTTCCAAAGAACGCCCGATACTTTTAATTCTGGATAATGTGGACGCTCACGTTACAATTATGGCTGTAGACATGGCGAAAGACAATGGTGTAGCAATGTTAACGCTCCCTCTTCATACCTCACACAACCTGCAACATTAGTAAAATTCATCTATGGTTTTTAGTATTATGACCCTATGGGATGCCCATATTTGGAAAGGCAAAAATAAAATGCTTCAGTTAACAGATTACATAAATGAGTGAATCGGCATGGAAAGTAGTGCCAACGCGTTTAATGCAATGCATTTTCATTGAAAAAATATAGTACCATATAAGCATTAGGTCCACTACACCTTCCCCACTATATTCTAACATTTTTAGGTACCTTTTCTCCCCATTTCCGTGCGCTTCCACCAAATGTCTCATTGTCTCTATCTCTTTATCACATAATCTACACAGTATATCTTCTTTCCTTTTCCAACACTCTGCCGCCTTAGCTAAATAATCTATTCTACAATTAATTAATAGTTTCTTTTCTTTTAAGCTAAAATTTACTTTTTCTAATTATCTTCCCTTTTTTATATCTGGGTTCACTTCTTGATATGATGGATTATACTTAGCCTGTCTTATCATTTCCCCGATTTTCTGTCTTGTTTCATCAATAATGTGTCTTTTAATCTCAATCTGTATACTCAATCCTTGCTCATTTATCCTAGCTTCTAAGTTCCCATTCTGTTAGTCCCAACTCTTGTA
>WWPM01024378.1:0-27024 GCA_023279145.1 Glomeris maerens | reverse complement strand
GTCGGTCCGCGTCCAAAGGGGTTTCGGGGACGATGGTGCACGCGGATATGGAGGCTTCCGTGGCCAGAGAAGGAGACGGGCCGTGAAGGTCCGAGGCGTCCCTCAGGAAGACGACGATCACGGTTATGTTGTCGCAAGATCCTGTGTTCTTCGCGTGAAGCACCAGTCTAGACGCCACATCTTTCACATTGTCTACAATAACGAAAGAAAGAAAAATTAAAAAAAAATCAAACCGAACTTTCTCCTCCGCACTGGTTAGATTGGTGAAATTAAATATTGAAAGACCACTGTTATAGCGGATTCAGTTTTAGATTTCTGAATAATGTCAAGACGGAACCGAACCTGGATCTTGCTGCACGTAGTTGTAGACGTGCAACGCGGCCTCGGCCGGCGACTGGACGTCCCAAAGGCCGTCGCAACCCAAGATGATGAAGTCCTCGCTTCCGTCCAGTTCCGTCTCCACCACGTCGGCTTCCGCGCTCACCAGAGGCTTGTAACTCGAGTCGCCTGTTCGAAACAAAGTTATACACAAAAAAGTCGAGTAACATTTACTCGCGAAGCTGAAGACGGCGAAACACCTCACCGATGGCTCTCGAGATGGCGAGAGAACCGTTCACCCTCCACGTGCCGAAGTAAACCACGCATCCGCCGAGCGAGTCTATTCTGTCACGTTCATCCTAAAGTCAATCGAACATCGAGTTAAACTCGGGCAAGTTTGCTTCCAAAGCGGATAACTACATCGTAGGAACAGAAATTCATCGAAATTTTCATAAAATCGTAACATTTGGCCCTAAATGGGTGAAGTTCCCGATCAAAATAAGAACCACGGAGTCTTCCAGACCCTGCCGATATAAAGTGCAATAGTAACTGCCCGATATTTTCCTTTCAACATTTTAAAATAATTTCGTGTTGAAGATTCTTTTCGGCAATTGGCATCTCCGAAACGGCAAACAACGACTCGCCTGTCTGCCCGGTTTGTGCGGGTTCACGAGTTCGATGGGCGATCCTTGGCGGACGAGACACGCTTGCGAATCGCCGACCCAGCCCACGTACAGGCTCTTCCCTCTGATTAGGCAACACACGGCTGTAGTTCCACTCTTAAGGTTCTACGAATTCAAAAACAAACAAACAGACATCCATTTAGAAACTGTACCGGGAAAGTTACAAACGGCTGGTTATCGCAACGTGTCCGTTATACCATGTTCACACGTGCGCTAATGTGTATTGTAGTTGCGTTCGCACACAGTATACCCTGTTCACAATTATGTTTGGGTGCTTTTTACCGCGAAGAAAGTCGCCGACTCGTGAGATTTCGACGATGTTTTCGTTACACAACATAAATTTTGCAAGTGGAAATAGTGGAGCTTTTGTTATATAAAGTTCATTATATCTTAATTTTGGAGTAAGCTGCAGGAAGAGAACTATCAATTAGAGACGAGTATCGAGATGTCAATTTCTTTTCAATCCAAAAAATGCACTGCTCAACTCACAGAATCTAGTTTTGAAAACTCTGCTAAGATAGTTGTCAATTACATAATTGTGCTGTGTATAAACGGGGTATTAGAAATTCTGCGCAAACATCCATACCTTCAACAATTTTGAAATTCCAATAATAGTCAGTCTCAACTTTAAAGGTAGCCTTTTGGAAATGACAACTTTCTCTTTTTATGTTTAACTTATCGATTGTCCTAACTTCACCTTACGTGGGTGGTTCCATACGTTTTGGGATAAACTCTTATACCATTCTCTCCCTTGGAATTAAAATTAGACACCTAATGGTTTAAAAAAAAATAAAAACAGAAACTAGTCGAAGCGAGAAAATGCGATTCGGATTGCACAGGTGCAATGACACGGCGCAAAAGAAAGAAATACCTCGCGTTCCGCCTTCTGCAGAAACATCTCATCCGTCTTAAGGAAGCCCTCTTTGATAGCCATCACTGGGT
This sequence comes from Glomeris maerens, assembly GCA_023279145.1. Classification (NCBI taxonomy): domain Eukaryota; kingdom Metazoa; phylum Arthropoda; class Diplopoda; order Glomerida; family Glomeridae; genus Glomeris; species Glomeris maerens. The sequence continues at coordinate 25,081 of WWPM01024378.1, read as the reverse complement.
CCGAGGGGTAACAATCCGCCTTCGCGATGTTGTGGTGCAGATGGACCGCCGCGTAATTCGCCGCTTCGAAACCCGTGTGTCCGTCGAAGACCGCGTAGAAACTCTGCGCCGGTTGATCCTGGAATCGCAGACATCAGTTTCATCAAATTTGCCTCAAATACAGCAACTCGACTCGTACACTGCATACATCCATAAACGCATCAACTCACCTTCAAGCCAAGCAAGAGGTTCAAATCGGGAACTATAACGTGTTGGTCTTCCATGATCCGCCGAGAATTCTTGATGGCGAACACGGAAACTTGTTTCTTTCCGGCCCCCGACATCGCCAACAGGTCCTTCGGCAAGTTCTCGCTCAAGTCCTCGCAAACCTCGCACAAGACTTCCAACAACACATTTTCCAGTTTCCCAGATTCGTAAATTACAGCTACAAAAAAAAACAAAAGGGAGTAATTAACTAATATACATACAACTATAACTTCAAAACGAGTGCAGTGACAAATTATTCTTTAATTTGTACAATATTCCTATTATAATCCATCCAAAAGAAGTTGAGGAAAAAGGCGTGGCATAAGCGGTGCTCGCGATTAGCTTGTCTCGTGGTTTCTGCTGCCAATCAAACTCGGAATCTATGCTGCTACTCAATCGCTATCCAATAGGCATGCGCAGTCAAAACGAAAGCCAATGGTAGCAAATGGAGGAGGGGTTTATATTCTGTTCACTCTCCCCTCCGGTCGATTTGCGTCCGGATTATTACAACAGAGGTTCTGTAGTGTAAAACTCATCTGAGATTGTGACGTCATTAACCGCTAAGGATGAAACGTTCGAAAATGGCGACGTTTTCCCCTCTCCCGCTTTCCTATTCTACCTTCGGTTGAAGGTCAAATTTCATTTCACGAACTCGTGACCCACAACTTTCGTACATCGCCTTCAAAATTTAATCTCGGTTTACTTCTCCCCCCCCCCCCTTCAACCCAAATTTAATTTGTTGCATGCAACTTATAATAAGATAGATAGAAATTGGACGATGGACGTTGGAAACGAGACGACCTTTAAAGGTCCACTCGGATTATTTTACAGTAATTATTATCATCGTAATGCCCAACAAAACATATGTAGTACTTTAAGTACTACTTTTCTGCTTGTCGCGCAACACCGCAAAACTGCCATTGATCTTATTCAATGTCCTAATAAATTATTTCAAGAACAACCAGGGCTACAAAAAACATTTTTACAAAGACTCTACTTACGAATTCTCGCTTTTACGAACATATATTTTACATTACTAACATTTCAAGCGAACTGAACGACGTCATCCCACATACAAATGCGATTCCTCGCATTTGTCGTTTTTTACAGGGGCGTTGCGACTACAGTTGGAACAGCAAATGACGCCATTGGACGGCATTCCAAACGCGTTACTCGGCTGTTACTCTAAAACGCCCATCACCCCTCTTACATTCTCGTTTCATTACAGTTTTACCCTTCTGCCATTGGTTTTCGTTGGCTAGACGACTTAGCACTAAGAAACAAACATGTCAGCCCCCCGTCTGATGGGTTATTTATTGACTTCTTGGGAATATTAAATGCTTAGGGAGATTTTCATAACCGCAAAAGGACAAATAAAACGATTTATTCTTTGTTATATTAAAACCTATATTTATTCATTTGAAATTATATTTACTTCAGAAAGAAAACTATTAAAGGAATGAACTAGTATAAGTGCACTTAACTAATCTCATCATTGTATACTGTATATATCTGTTTTTTTTGTGTCATTGCAGAATTTAGGGATTATTTTTCAACTGAAAGTTTTGAAAGTATGTCACAACAAACTATTTTTAAAAAATTCTTTAAGAAAAAAGTAACAATCAGTGCTTTGGTGCAATTCAATCTTCTGCGCGAATAAATCAATTTCAAACTTGCGAATTTAAAAATAAAACCATGACATGCAACTATTGTTATACTAGTAGTACACTGTATTTCAAAAATTGCTGTTATTTAAACCAAGCCAACTACTGCTATTATATTGAAATAAAAGCACTTCATACTTCTCTGTTATTGAATGTTACGCACATATTTCCGATCTTTGTTTGTTTGTAGGCTTACAGTACATGTGTTTTTTGTTTGTTTTTTTTCAGCAAGCAAACCCAAAAAAATGAAGAAATCCAGTTCCTTCTTCGCAAAACCTTGAGTGAGTTCATGAAAAGATGCCACATCATCAATTATTACAACATTTTCGGCTTTTCTAAACCAAATCACGATAATCTGTTCTCATTCTCTACTTAATTTTATACTTTTTTAATGTGGTTGCGCAAAAAACACCAAAAAACAAAACAATTACGATTTAATAACTGCTTACCCGGTTAAATTTTGCTTTCTTGGATGTAAAAATGTCACAATACTATTAAAAAATAGCAGTAAAATCCAAATCCGATTTCATTTTAGGTTCATTTCGCTTTGCTTTTTACGAAATTCCCAAGGTTTATGATCGATGAAAGTAATTATCTTTGTTTTTTTTATATTTCCCCAATTTTAAATTAATTGCCCGGATTTTTTCCCCTGTCGTAATTATCGAGTTCTCTTATTTACCTCATTAAATTCATTTCTAAACTATAATTAATACGCGATTCACTCACAGTAGATTTTTTTTCTTTCCCAACATTATTACAGTTTATACACCGCAAAAAAAGGAAAACTGGGAAATCTCTTTTGAGTTATTCCGTTTTTTTTAACACGGATATTTGAAGTGAATGGAAGGAATATTAAAACAAAAAACGAGTTTGTTGCATTGCATTTGCGTTTCAGTTCAGGATATTTTCGTCGCTGCCAATTTATTTTTTTTTTGTTGTGCTAAAGGTGAACCTGAACCTTGCAACACCCACACACGCATACATACATATAGTAGTTTATATGTAGTAGTATACTAAATCAAACCCTTCACTTATTAAAAGAAAAACAAGAAAATAAAACCCACACATTTCACCTTTTATAATAAGCAACTTTCTCAACATTGCACCAGAAACCTTTTCTTTTGTCCGCTTATTTCGCGCGTCTAAAGAAGGCAGCTAGACGTGGGAAAACAGTAAGAACACGATGGCAAAATAGAGGTACCGTATATATATTTGCTACAAGCGAAGCAGGGAAAAATCTGATTGGTGGCGCACTTGCTTCGCATCCATCAAACTACACACAAATCCCCCTTTAAAAAACGACTAAACGCTCGGAAATCGACAAAGACACGTTCATACGACGTTTAGCCGACGACTAACGAACGATACACGCGAGAAATTACGGCCAAACTTACGGTGTATGGCGAGCAAAATGCTACGATCTGCCGTACGAAACCGCCGAAGCGACCGCCATCTTTGAAATGAGTCGTGCGGGCGAAACGCGTTCCCATTGGTCGATTAATAATCGACGAAGACCACGCTTAATTGCACTCGTACGCATCCATCCTCGCCTTTAAAACGCTTCTAAAACGCTTTCGTGAATTCTTAAGTCCCGTTTTTGGCGAAGGGGCCGTGCCTGTGCGGGCATTAGGTACTTTTGATAAAAAACCGACGGGTGCGGGATATTGGGTGCGATCGGCAATTAAAGCCAGTTTCTGAAAGTCAGATATGTTGTGACGTCATACCTTGACTTGAGCTTCAGAACAGCTTAGGACATAAGACGAAAATTGGCCGATCGCTAAATGCCCATTTCTTTCAGATTTTTCATTTTAACTCCGTAAATGAAAGCGTCTTTGGTAAACAAAACTCGGATGCGTTCAGCCATTTTTGATAACGTCATACAGCAACCAATGGGGTGGCGATTTTTAGACCGCCACGCCCACGACACGCCCTTTCTCATTTAATGGCGTCCTGCCATGGGCAAATCAGGAGGCCGCCATGATAAGTCAGACAAGTTGATGTTGCTCTCGAGCAACATCAAGTTGGCTTAAGATTATCTGACAAGATGGTCATTGCCGATCGCCCATTTTTTGCTGAAGTTTCTGGAAATTGCGATTGCCGATCGCAAATTTCACGAAAAACAAGAGTTCATCAAGATATCTCAGACTTGTCTGAGATTGCCGAACGCACCCATTGTAAACAACCAAGATGGCGCCCAGGTTGATCGGTTGCGGAACGGAATGCCCTGAACTGGTGCTATTGGTCGTGACGTCAGAAAAGAGAGTGGGCGGTTCAAGTCGAGGCTTTGCCACAGCCATAGCGCCACAGCATTGGAACTGCTTTTTCAGTCAGCCAATCAGAAAAGAACGCACGCGATGACATCACAATGCGTTTTGATTAGATACGACCGCACTATCGTTACGTCACAATTGTGTTAGGTTGGTGGACTACCTTCATAACTTGACAGTTCATTTGCAACCTTGAACGCGTCAACACAACAAAATATAGGTGCTCTATCTGTTTTAGCTCAATCCCGTATTAAAAACCAATCACATTCCCCCTTTGTTATTTTTAAACTCTATAGAAATCTCGACATCCATGCTGTGGATGGACGTTCGATTTTCCGAACGATGGGAATCGAACGTTAGTGGGATAAACGGTGACGCTTTCAAATATAATTCAGGTACGCCACGGGTACGCCTTGTATATTCCAAGCCCCTCCCCCCTCACCTCAGAAGGAACAGCATTGGAACAAATTGATTGGTGCAAGTTGGGGAAAATGAGGCGGAGTGAGCGGGCCGAACGGACGCTTACGCCAATGAACGCGGTTCTCTCTCCCTCCATGGGCGTCATCGGAGGAACAATAGGCGTTGTTGACGCCTGTCGATCTCCTTATGACGCTTCATGATGGCGGCGGCCGGGCTATCGAATCCCAATCCGGCCAGGGAAAGAGTGTATAGGTCGCTGGATCCGATACGGAATTTCAAAATTCGGTAGTAGTCACTTTTTTCTTCAACAATGATAGATAAGAACAGCTCCATTGAGTGGTTTCTTATCTTTTTTTTCCTTTTGTTTTTAATAGGGTGCATCTTGATACGAAGATAGTTGCCTCGCCCGTCGCCGAGGGCGCTGCAACCGCAAACATTTCACGGGCGCCGACAGATGGCGCTACTGACGATGACCTTGAATTACGTCCCCTACCCGGTTCAAATAATATTACCGCATCCGAGACGTATTTGTTTTCTTGGCAAGAAAAGGTGTTCAGCAAGGTGACATGTGCAATTATTCTGTGGGGAAAAAGCGATAATAAAAATGATCTGGTGCAACTCTATTGCGCCCCACTTCCAACTCATGCAATAACATCCCTCGACACGCATGCGCATTTGCTTGTTTCGTGCAACTATGTTGCGTGCAATACCCGGCTTTCGCAACACTACTGCGTGCAATTATTTATAAAGAAAATTATAAAAAAACCTGGGATTATTCCTGATAATCTCTAGAGCCTCAGAATTTCAACGTCAAGAAGGAACATCAATGCTAAAATAAAATTACGTTTCTTTTTCAAGCTGTCATACACAAACTACATGGTTAATCAAAATTCTCAAGTTATAAAATTATTAAAATATACGAATCAATATGTACTAGTTGCATTGCAGTTGTATGTATCACTGGAAACCAAGTTATAAAAGTATCTATTTAAATATATAGTTTGCTTCCAATAACTTTCCTTTCGTATTTTTTTGTTTTCGCAGAGAGAACGCGGACTGTACGGAGGAGAAGCCAACTGCTCAACAACATTGCAAAAGAAATACAATAAAGAAATATTGGCTTCCAGGTCGTTATATTATTATTGTGGATTGGATTCGTACGATTGTTCGACTCTTTGATTTTACAGTAGGCAAAGAGCGGAGCAGACGAAGCGGTTGTTCACGTACACGGACGCGGATCTGAAAGCGGGCAGCGCAAAAGTAAAGGGCCCAATTAACCCTGTATTGATCGGGACTCTGCAGAGTACAAAACCTTTAAATTAAAGACTAATATACAGATGTTAATTGGTCCTACTATATAGTCCATATTGGACACGTTTTACTGTATACTTAAATGATAGTTTGACTCTGTCGCGGTACTTTGTTGTGTATAGGAGGACGAAGGCGTTTCACTTAAGGACCGCTGGTGGCATTGGAACCCGCTTACGAGATGGAAACAAAGCCCAGCGACTCAAAGGTCTTTCTTTCAACTTAACTAACTGAATTCCTGTATAAACAGTCTATATGTACATTGCTTCGCATTCATACTTAGAAAATATTTCCGTAGGACTGACGCGACCGAGAAGATGCTCATAATGGCCGATGTGGAAGATTTGTACGATAAACCGATATTAAAATCTACTCTTTTTGCTTTTATTTTGGTGTGGATTGATACGTAGTTTTGCTCCATTTGCAATTGCAAACGAAAGACTGCATTCTGCGGTCGTGGTACGTGTGTTATAGTTCATTCAAAATAAGTTGAGGAAAAAGGCGTGCCCATATTCGCAGCTTATTGGATAGCGAAAACCACGTGACATGTGGGCGTGATAGCAGTATATAGATTCCGACATCTTGATTGGTGGCAGAAACCACGAGACACGCCTTTTTTCAATGTAGCCTATCGCGGGCACCGCTTATGCCACGCCTTTTTCCTCAACTTCTTTTGAACGGATTATAATATATTATTTCACGATTCGGTGCAGTCGATCGGTCCGTGTAGTCGAAATCGACCCCGGTACGATCGGTGCACGTTAGAATACGGCAAATGCAGCAAAACTAACTCCTGGGTTTCCAATTACTTAAATTTCTAATCTCGTATCGTAAACCTATACAATTCGACCGTAATAAAAGCTCATAACTCGAGACACGATTGCGTCTCGTCGGCCGTTTACGATATTTACCTACGAAGCAAGGCAAATATTGTGTAACTTTACTTTTTTTGTCTGTTACCAAGGAATACGGAGGACCGCGAAGTGATCCTGTGCACGATCACCGTGAACCGCGGCGGACTGATAACCGTGTTTCCCGATTTCTGCGAACACGGCGGTGCCCCTTGCGCGCGCACCGTCCGACTGGATGACGGCAACACGGGTAACCTCGTAACTTCATCGCTAGTAGAAACCCCCTTATCCGGGTCTTTCCCGACAACGGTTTGAAAAGCAAGAGGAAGCCGGATAAAATACACTACACGTCTCTCGTTTACTCTCGCACTTTTGCGTTCGCACGCACTATAATACTCCCCGCACCAGCTTTTCGTACGAATCGAGATGCCCGTGTATTGTTTGAAACCATTTTTTCTACACGTATATACATATGTATTTTGAAATCACACGTAATAAACAGCTGTCTTTATTTTGAGCTTCCCATCCTTGTTGTTCTCTTACGCGGACTATTATACCCTTATAATTGATCCCTATATAAGGTGGTTTCAACTGTATACACATCTGTGTACTGTATCAATTTGAGTTTTTACGGTGTCTATTTTATTTGCAGTCGTATTCGAGTACAAGGTGCTGCACGCGTCCAAGCAACTGGAATGTGAAGACCGCGAACGGGACGCGGATGTGCGTAACTACACTGATCCACTCTTGCATTATAACTTTGGTTAAATTAAAAGTTACTAGGTAATTAGAGGATAGTTATAATGTAATGTTGTTGGCCAAACTTGTTTTGGTCGGAAATAATGAAAAACGCAGTGTAATTTGCGTGAGCAAAATCGACTGGCTTTTATTTCTGCGAGTGCAGACAAAGAACTAACTTTAGCGTAAGCAAGAGTGAACGCAGTTCATAGTTCACAAGCATGAAAACTAGCAAAGCAATAGTGTAAACAAATATATGGGCGTTGGCACTCTGGCCAGGGAAATATTTCTAAAAAGTAATAATTATAATAATAATTGGGCAAAGAAATATACTCAAGTACGTAAAATATCCTTATAAAAATTAAACCAATATTGTAAAGGTTAATTTCAGCTTTTCCGTAAATAATCTTCAACGGCCGATTAGGAAATTAGACTCGCATCCGATGGCATCTTAATAAGTATTAAGATTTTAGGGTTCAGTTAGAAGTTATTAGATATACTAATTGGGAATAAGATGTATACCACTTTTCACTTTCAGGGTTTCCCGTCACTGACCGCCGCGTTGCCTTACGCGGGTGAACCGGGAGAATCGGATATGGTCAGTTCGTCGTTCTCGGTTTCCAACGAAATGTTTATAAATCGAATTTTGAAATTGCGGTTGTGAATTTTAGCCGCAGCAAAACACGACCAGGATGTGCGCGTCCGTAGAGATCGGCAAGTTGCGCCGAATCACTATAGAATATATTAATTTCAACGCGTTAACTTCGCATCTATTTCAGTGTCTGCCCAAGATTTCGTGCCGGATTGCCTTTTCATGCAGTACTTTATGGATTTACCATTCGGTGAGCGACAAACGAGCCCTGCGTGTGTATACGTTAATTGTTTGACTCGTTTGCTGAAAAACGCATTTCGCTTTAGGATGGACACTGGAGCGAGGGTCCCCCGCTTACGGCACCACTCAAGCGTGTTTCGCTAAACGCGGGGATAAAGCCAGAATAGCTCACTTTTGCTACCCGCTCAGTTTCACTCTCTCGTTCGAACACGGTTCGTACAGCCGTCTTCTACTTGCTTCCAAACGCCTATGAATAATGTTAGGAAAAAGGAACCTCCGTTAAATTTCCCTTAACACTGATGTCCATATGATAAATCATTCTCGAGGTGGAAGTTACGAGTTCTACGTAGATACGAGTAATAAGAAAGGAAACCTTGACTCGTAAGAAGACAAAGGCAATAAGCCTTTATTGGGCCAACTTGTCGAAACAACTTATAAAATCCAAGAAACTTGGTATATATAAGTACATACCTGGTTCACGCTTCCACCGAGATGATTTCCTTCCGTACACCTGCGATCGATAATGAACCGGTACGTTTCGTTATTATTATTACAAGATGCGAGCCGTCCAAACTGGCCTCAGTTCCTCGTGCACGTGCTTTCGCGAGACACGTGGGGCTGCTGCCGCACCGAAGGCTACGCGGCCGTCCAAATCCCGCCGCATCCCGGTGAGAAGAAACCTCTCTGCTAAAGCTCAGGGGAATTTTACAAACCGTCTGTTTGGTTTATGCTATAAAACTATAAGAGTTGCCATATTTTGATGTTCCGAAACCGGGACACTTAGAAATTCCACTCAAATTGCGTTCCGCGTTATACTTTCCCGATGACCTGCTATTTCCTTTTTCTGGAACCATCAAATGCCCGTCAAACAGGTTGCTGGTCGAGACGGACGGGCACTTGGAGGCCCATCGACGACAGTCCCGTGACCGAGTTGCGGCGGTTCTTCGTCGGCGGATCCTTGGAGCTGGAAGATGTCGCTTACGTTTCTACGCCGTCTACGTTCCAGGTCTAATACAAACAAACAATATTGGTGTTTTAACTGCGAAATAAGTACTCCCAGACTAGGTGCTAAACGATACGGTAAAGGCGCGTGATCGTGAACCTTTACAGTCTCGCGAATAGGAATATTCATATTTCTATGGAAAGAAAGTGCTGACTTTACAAAACATTAAATGCAACTAAACAATGCATTTACAGTATTATAACAGTATTTTTTAAATTTTAAAGACATACTCTCGTATTTTTATACTACACCGTTTCTGTATTTGACTGTCGATCGGTCGCAACCATCTTACACGTCCAACAAAATTTGTTCGCGTTTAGGGCAAGTACCTGAGCAAGTTGGGAATGAGAACGCAGAGCGGTGGCGAGATAACCGTTCGAGCCAACGTCACGCTTCAATCTCCGTAAGCGATGTCCCGTCTTTACGCACGAGTTGCTTGTAACATTCCAAACTAAAAAAAAACACATTTGCTCGTAATTCGCAGAGAAAACATGTCAGGGGAACGCGAGACACCACGCGGTCTTCTGGGAGTAAACGTCGCGCTCGGGTGAGTTGGTCCGCTTAGACACCTTTCAGATATTTACGTACGACTAAGGAATACTCACAGTTAAAGGTGAAATGCAGAGATCTTAAAAAAGGGAATTCGTACGTTTAACCAGGAACAAACCCCCGGAAGCGAGTGTTGCGCAAGTTGTGGAGGCTTTCCACAGGGCGAGGAGAAGGATGATCGCCGCGAGGGAAAGTGTCGCGCCGCCCGGTAACTTACATCGCGCGAACGAAGACCTCGTGAATCCACGAGCGGAGTTTCAAAAGTAGCGCGGTCTCTCGGTAATCCGGCAGACATCGGACCGGAGCAACGGCGGATAACCGAAAGCGTCCTATTACTGGAAATCACTTAGACGGCGGAAGCCATGTTTTATTGTATACAAGTACGTATGTAACACTGTATTATACACCGCATTGCGTATTAATGTTATTAATTTAAGTGATAACGGAAACCAAAACTACAATAAACGCAACATTTACAAGCATTCGCTTGTTGCGGGATAGGTTATAAAATGCAGGATTACCGATAGATCACTGCACAAACCGTTGTCTGCACATCACTTCGGAACGGCTCCACCGATTTCGATAATTTGTGGCGGGTTGTGTTCATCCCACAGAGGACGAGGTTCGTAGACTAAAAACCCCAACCTTCCTACCCCAAAAGAGTTCGGGGGGGGGGGGCATCGTTATGTGACATCATTTTTCAGGGGTTTTAAAATTGTGACAGGCTGTGACAAGGGGGAGGGAGGTGGGTAAAAAAATGGGACGTCATTTACGGAAGCTCCCTTAATTAACTTTAATAATCATCATACGTGGGCGTCTTGAGGATTGCGACAGCGGGCGAAGATAAATTCAGGTTTTTGGATCAATTCAACGTATTTATGAGATATAGGATAAGATTTACTCTAGAAGTAATAAAAACGCTCCTTGCAACCGCCATTGTTTGATTCGCCCACCATTCTATGCACAAACGAGAAATGAACACGTATTGTATTGACACGGACAGTTAAACAGCAAATACACCTCGTTTCTGCTTCAATGCGTTCGCGCCCGTCAATCATTCGGTTCCGCCGAGCTGCGATTGGCGGATGCGGAAGAGCGGAGAAGGAGGACGGCGTGACGTCCGGCTTAACGACTCGAGCGTCACGCCGTTATACACCGCTTCGGCCGCGTCACCGCGCGCCGGCGACCATCCGGCGTCGTCACCGCGTCGCCCATATTACGTTTACCTGGCGAATTCACAAAACCCAACTGCAATTTTGTTATCAGCGGCCGAGTTTTTCGTTTCCCCCCGTCTCCCAAAATGCTTCGAAACCTGCTACTTTTTGCCGCATTACTCGCGCTGGCTGCCATCGTAATTCCCCTGTTTTTCCCTGGATTCTTATTCTCAGGCGAAGTCGACCACGATCTGGCCAAGAAACAGCAACAACAACAGCAAAGGAAACCGCAACCGCAAAAGAAAACTGCAACCGCTACCGGGAAGTTATTCACGGCCGACGAATTAAAACGGTACGATGGCGCACCCGGTAGCCAGGGATTGTATTTAGCAATCCTCGGAGAAGTATTCGATGTCGAAAAAGGACGGAAATTCTACGAACCGGGCGCTTCTTACGGAATGCTCACAGGTTTGTTCGGCAACCGCACCGCACATCCAGCCGCGCCGCTACCCGCTGCTCCACTGACCTCGAAATTCGAATGCTGCGTGCGCATCGTGACGTCACCCGTTCGAATCTTTCTATTGGATGTTTCGCGCGCGCACCGCCGTTGCCAAGGCGATATTGGATGACGTCACACGGCGCTCGATTTGAAAAGCGTTCGTCGCGCTTTGGCAAACAATTGGCGTAATAATAATCAGAATTATACTGTCGTCTTTATATTTAGCTAAAGATGCAAGCAGAGCATTCCTTACTGGGGATTTCGGCGCTGAAGGGTTGCGAGACGACGTCCTCGACTTTTCCCCTCAAACCCTTAAAGGGCTCAAAGAATGGGTGGATTTGTACCATAAGGATTACAAATATGTTGGTAATTGCGACAACCTTTTCTCCTCTCCTACCTATTAAAGATGCAATGAATAAGTGATTTTGAGAGGAGAAAACTACTTTAAAACCTAAAATTATTCACCGCAATTTATTTAAAACGGTGAAAAGTGCCCGCGGGGCTTTATTTTATAATTTTCGGTTTATCACTTAACATTTAGTAGTTAGTAGGGATTATTTATTAAGTAAAAAGTAAGTGCTGGTTCCTTATTAGGACATCCAAATGCCCCAATAGCGATAGCATATCAAAAATGAAACCTCATTTCACTGCATTCTTCGTACAAACAAGAGTAAATAAACCTTTTTCGAAATTAAATCCACGAATTTCTCCCTTTCAAATCAACGGGCAACTGTAATGAATTGTGCAGAACATTGAGTCGCGTGTATCGATCGCGAAACAGGGAAGTTGGTGGGTCGGTATTACTCGGAAGACGGCAGCCCGACCAAGTACCTCAAGGACGTGAAGAAAGGCATCGCCGAAGGGTTTCGGTTGGAGAAGTCTTCCGACGAGGAGAAGGTCCGCTTCCCGCCATGCAACTCCGAATGGTCCAGGGACACCGGAAGCAGAGTATGGTGTACGACCGGAAGGTTTGTCGCTGCAAACATACAAGGGCCGTAAGTAGTATAGACATAACTTTTCTTGACGTGTTCAGTGGCGGCATCCAGAGGAAATGGGCCGGTGTTCCTCGGCAGATGTTCAACAAGAAAGACGGCGGCACGACTTGCGTTTGCGCGAGCCCCGAGGAAGTGGGCAACCTGCTTCTCAAGGAATACCCGGACTGCGCGCCGGATTCAACGTCTTGCGCCGTGCCCAAGTAGCGCGGCCGTGTCCGTCACCAGATTCTAGTCAACGCGTCCAATAACATTAACAAGTCACTTTAGGTTTCATAGCACAGATTTGATTTACCGCGGGACCAAACCGAATAACACTTCGTAGGCAGCAACTTTAATCCTCCTTATCTCCCAGGATTTCAAGGACCAGAACTGAATCTATTAAAGTAAATGTGATGCATTTTCCACGTACAAACCTCCAAATTTTCTCTCTCTTTCAAACATTAAGTGAAATTTGTTTCAAAAGATTAAATTCTGTGAACTGTTTGCGTGAACATTATCAATTTTGAATTCTAACAATTCCCACGTATTTCAATGACCAAATTCAATGACTTTGCCAGTATTTCCGTAACAACTTCGCGACTAATCCCTCCAGATGTCAATTTAAACTTATTTCGGTTGAAATTTGTCGAAATGTTTCTGTAAATCCCACGTATCAGTTTTGATTTCTAGCAAATGTACACATCAACTTGCATTTTCTTTCCCCAATTTACGTTCAGAAATTTATTTATACTGAAACTAAAACTGCCGAACTTCACTCGTAAATTGCTGGGACCAATCGGTTTCATCGTAAAGCTCAGTTTATTAAAAGGCAAAAAAAGCGAATCTGCTCCAACATTCGGTACTTAAAATGACTGCATGCAATAATACACAACATTGTAAATTCGATTAAACATCACATGCCAACCGACGACATCGGCTCGCTTCGAAGGGGGCCCTTTGTATATTTTAAGCGAGTACGGTAAGGTATCACTGGGACAGACTTGAGGGAATGTTGCACTACGAGATGACATTCAAGACTCGCATCGACACCGAACCTGCATCTTTCTCGAGAGAAAAACGGAAAATAACATTCCCGCAAGCCGGAAACAGAATACGCGCAACTAGTTACTTCCCCGTGCAGAAACTGCAATATAATAACAACGATGAAGAAGCTCGGTAACCCAATAATAGTAATAATCATAAAAGGCACAAGTTTGCATGGAACTCTCGACCGCGCGTCGCGAACCGGTCGGTCCCCCGTAAACTAAATCGAATCGTAACCGTAACAAGCGGCGAACGATTGTTTCTCGACAAGTTTTTCTTTGAATGTAAAAAATGTGAATTTTTAAAAGTGGGGTTAAGTTTGTAAAAGAAAAACAAACAAACAAGGGAATTAAAGTGGGTATAAAGGCCGTTTCAAAGGCAAAGCAGCGCACACCGACATTCGTATGTTGTTCCTTTTCAGCCTTCGCAAGTCAAAGAACCTTTAGTGGTTAATACGTAACGAAGTGTCCATTGCGAAGAAAGCGAGGTGTCCTTTTTATTTTCCCCTCCCATCAATGGACCGGATCGCAGAAGAGAGTGCAACATATCCAAGAATCGTCCACTGGCGACTAGAAAAAAATACTGTACACATTGCTTCAAAATTTTTACCGAGTTAAATGATGTATGTACCTTCGCGGTTCATATCAGCGAAGCCTGTTGGGCATCGTGGCCGTGATCGTCGTGATCGTGCCCCACGCCGTTGGTCGCCGCCGGCCCTTGCTCTGGAGACCTTATCACTTGCCCTACTTCCTTCGCCGCCGCGTCAAGAGCCCCTTTCTCGTTGCCGTTGCGCGGTATCGGCTTCTTCTGCGAAGCGGAAGGCCCTTTCGAGGTCGGGGTCGTGGTCGCGGACTTTCTTACCGGCGCGGTCTTGGAGGCGGACGTCGGGGTCCTCGGGGCTGCGGTCCTAGAAGCGGTCGCCGCGGCCGGGGCACGCTTCGGGGACGAAGTGCTGATGGGCGGCGAGATCTTGAGCGTTTTCGAAGGCGAGGTTGGGTTCTTAGGGGCCTCTTTCTTAACCCCGTTGTCGAGCTTGGCAGCGGATGGTGACCCAGTCGCCGCCGTTTTCGTCGCCAAGGTCCTCGTGGAAGTCGCCGAGGTTCTCTGGGTGACCGTGCTGGTGGTGGTGCCGTTCGCGGTCCTTGCGCTGGTTTTCTTCACGTTCGAGACTATCTGCTGGTTGACCGCGTCTTTGGTGACCTTCGCTTCCGGGACCTTCGGTTTAGCGGCTACGGTCCTCGCGGCCAAAGTGGACGTGGGGCGTTTAGCGGCTGCAGAGGCGGCGGGCCTCGCCGCCGCCGCCGCCGCCGCCGCGGTCTCCGGTTTGGGCCTGGTAGCGGCCGCACTCGCGAGAGGGACCCTCCTCGCGTCTCCCGCTTTGGGCGCGGCGGCCGAGGCGAGGGTCGTGGGGCGCTTTGGGGCCGTTGGGCCGCCGGCAGCGGCCTTATCGGCGGGCTTCTTGCTTGCGGCGGCCGAAGCGCTAGGAACTGAAGTTGGTGGTTGTCTGGTCGCGGTTGGGGCCTTGCTGCCAGTGATAGGAGGGGCTCCTCTACTAGCAGCAGCAGGGGCCGGTCTCGCCGGTACCGCAGCGGCCCTCGAAGGCTTCTTGGCCGCAGCAGCAGCAGCGGAAGCAGAAGCAGCTTTCGGTGCCGGCTGCTTCCCGGTCCCTGCTCTTGGGGCGCCACCGGTACTAGGAACTTTGGCCGCAGCAGCGGTTGGCTTCGCGGGTTTGGTTTCTTTACGCGGCTCTGGGGCCTGCGGTTCTGGGACCCGTTCCGGAGCCTGTACAGGTTCAGGTTCGGGCTCTGCGGCAGGGACGACCGGTTCAACCGAAACGGAAGTCAAAGGGACGGGTAGGTCTTCTTGCGCCAAGAAGTCCAATTTTGTGGAAAGGTCCTGCGCGCTGCGGTCGCCGCGGTAGAACTTCCACTCTTCTCCGTCTTCGGACTCGTCGTCGTCGAGGACCTCGGCCACGATGGCCCCTTTCCTAGTTACGTTCTCTTCCTCCTCGTGCGAGACTCCGTTGGAAAGGACCACATCGGGCATTCCCGCTTTGCTTACCTCTTCTTCTTCTTCTCCTCTTCCTCCTTCTTTGGTACGCGCTTCGACTTCCTCGATTTGACTGGGGCCTTCCGTGACCAATTCGGCTTCGTGTTTCTCGGATTCTTCTTCTTCTCCGGCTAGGTCACTCGAGCCTTTCGCTACCTCCAAATCAACCTCCGTATCCTGCTCACCAACAAGACGATCTTCCTTTGGTTTGTCTTCTTCTTCCGGGATTCGAGATTCGAAGCTTTCGACTTCGGCTTTTGGTTCTTCAAGGTACGGTTCCGGTTCGTCGGCGGAACTAGCGGCGACGAAATCAACCTCTTCTTCCAAATGCGTTTCCAACTTGACATCGTCGAACCGCGGCTCTTGTGTCTCGCACGCGACGTCGATCTCCACCAGTTCCTGGGCCAGTTCCAGATCGACATCCTCCATCTGTTTCTCGAGCCGGCTTTCCACGTCCGCAAACTCCTTCGTAAGTTCCGCTTCAGGTTCGGGATCCAAGACCG
Organism: Glomeris maerens; assembly: GCA_023279145.1. NCBI lineage: Eukaryota > Metazoa > Arthropoda > Diplopoda > Glomerida > Glomeridae > Glomeris > Glomeris maerens. The sequence goes on along the minus strand of WWPM01024378.1, from coordinate 8,980 downwards.
CGTCAACCGCGTACCCCGAAGGCTCCTTCGGCTCGGGTGAAGTTTCGGGTTCCGCTTGTCGCGATACCGGATCGGAATCCAGGTTCTGCAAAAGTCCTATTACGGTGGTCTCGCGCGAGTCTTCAAAGGGAACTCTCCGCGAGGCGTCCAACTCCGAGTCGACTTCAGCCGTGTACCCTGAAGATTCGGTTTCAGGGACAGTAGTACTTTGCGGTTCCAAGAATTCGGCCGGAGACCCGAAAGGATCGTAACCGGGCCGAGTGTCGTACTCCGATACGTCGTGACGATCGCTTTCACCGACCGACCCGGCACCGAAAGGATTCATAATCAAGTCTTCGCTCGGGGTACGGACCACTGAAGCATCATCATCAACATCTCCGGACCGCAACTTTTCAAAATCATCTTCCGACGGCTTCAGATTCTGTAACTCGTCGAACCCGGAATGCCGGTACTCTCGGAAACCCTCGGCCAACCTGCTGTCGTCTTCCTCCTCTTCCTCGACGTTAGCCGCGTTGTCCTGCGGGGAAGCGTCGATCCCCGAATCCGTATCCTGGTTCTCCGGGACGTCGCGAGGAGACGGTCCGAGGAGGGCTTCTTCCGGTCTGGGGGACCCCGGCGCGGGAGAAAGTTCGCTTCCGAGTAGGTCTTGGTGGTCATCCGCGTCGAAGCCGAGATTGTCTCGGGCCGGGTCGTCGTACGCGAAATGCGGGGACGGCGAGGAGCCGGCAGCAGCGGTGGCGGCTTCGCGAGGAGTGAACTCCGCCGCGAACGGGTTGGTGCCGGGAGCGATCTGGAAACCCAACTGCTCCTTTTCTTCCGAAGAACTTATCTGCACTTCGTCCGGGATAGAATCGAAAGCCAGAAGGCATTCGGGCAAAGTATCCGGTGCAGGCTAAATGGGGAGAAGAAAAGAAAGGAAATATAAGACAACATATTCTCATTTTTTGGTTCCCGCTTCAAGACGGCAAACCACGCGAAGAGCGCCGACCAATCCTAGCTCGACGGCGCAATCGTTTCGAATTGTTACCGCCAACTTCGTTGCAACTTGAGGGATAACGTGTCTATTCCCTTGAAGGCCACGCACGGTACAAGGATTGAAAACTCCCGTCTCACGAAGACGCAAGCTGCTGTGACCACGTCTAGAATCCTCGCAGCGCAAATTAAAGGCTTAAACCCCCGCAAATGGAACTGCTCAAAGATACAAGATGTATTCTGAACGGCATTTCGGATCTCCTTTCGATCGTCTGTAATTACCGAGAATCAACAAACAACCGCATTCCGTTAATTACGGACGAACGAAGGTACATCTTTATACCTACAGCGTTTTCTTTTACCTCGAGCAGTTACATTTTAACGGTCTTATCTTCTGTACAAAACTGCAACGCATCTCGACCTTCTTATGGCATTTATTGCGGAGGGAATCTTCGTAAGTTTTCGGGACGTTTTCGACAGTCGTACCGGTCGGCGTCGGACAATTTACCTGAACGGTCTCCCGCGCGACGCTGTGATCGGCGTTCGTCTCCTGCGGCAGGAGATCGGGGACCGCGGCCGCGGGAAGTCGCCCCGTGAGGAACAGGTCGCCGGCTTCCGCGGAGTCTTCGGGATAACCGTACGGGAAGTGCCGGTCCGCGTCCGAAGGGCTTTCGGGGACGACGGCGGACGCGGATCTGGAGACGGGTCCGGAGGCTTCCGCGGCCAGCGAAGGGGACGGGCCGTGGAGGTCCGAGACGTCCCTCAGGAAGACGACGATCACGGTTATGTTGTCGCAAGATCCTCCGTTCTTCGCGTGAAGCACCAGTTTGGACGCCACGTCTTTCACGTTGTCTACGGTAACGAGAGAAAGAAAAATTCAAACTGAGCTTTCTCCTGCGCACTGGTTAGATTGGTGAAATTGAATATTGAAAGACCACTGTTATAGCAGATTCAGTTTTAGATTTCTGAATAATGTCAAGACGGAACCGAACCTGGATCTTGCTGCACGTAGTTGTAGACGTGCAACGCGGCCTCTGCCGGGGACTGGACGTCCCAAAGGCCGTCGCAAGCCAAGATGATGAAGTCCTCGCTTCCGTCCAGTTCCGTCTCCACCACGTCGGCTTCCGCGCTCACCAGAGGCTTGTAACTCGAGTCGCCTGTTCGAAACAAAGTTATACACAAAAAAGTCGAGTAACATTTACTCGCGAAGCTGAAGACGGCGAAACACCTCACCGATGGCTCTCGAGATGGCGAGCGAACCGTTCACCCTCCACGTGCCGAAGTAAACCACGCAGCCGCCGAGCGAGTCTATTCTGTCACGTTCATCCTAAAGTGAATCGAACAGAGTTAAACTGTGGCAAGTTGGCTTCCAAAGCGGATAACTACATCCTAGGAGCAGAAATTCGTCAAAATTTTCATAAAATCGTAACATTTGGCCCTAAATGGGTGAAGTTCCCGATCAAAATAAGAACCACGGAGTCTTCCAGACCCTGCCGATATAAAGTGTAATAGTAACTGCCCGATATTTTGCTTGCAACATTTTAAAATAATTTCGTGTTGAAGTATCTTTTTGCCAATTGGCATCTCCGAAACGGCAAACAACGACTCGCCTGTCTGCCCGGCTTGTGCGGGTTCACGAGTTCGATGGGCGATCCTTGGCGGACGAGACACGCTTGCGAATCGCCGACCCAGCCCACGTACAGGCTCTTCCCTCTGATTAGACAACACACGGCTGTAGTTCCACTTTTAAGGTTCTACGAATTAAAAAAACAAACATCTATTTAGATACTGTACCGCGAAAGTTACAAACGGCTAGTTATCGCAACATGCACGTTATACCATGCGCTAATGACTATTAACTTAATACCCTTTAAGATAATCGAGAAGCTAATTGTAGTTGCGTTCACACAGTATAGCCTGTTCAGTTATTTTTGGGTGCGTTTTACTCGTCAGATTTCAACAAATTTATTATGATGTTTCGGTTACACAACGTAATCTTGCAAGTGGAAATAGTGGAGCTTTTGTTAAAGGTACTATATTTATTAATGACCAATAAAGTTCATTATATCTTAATTTTGGAGCAAGCTAAAAGAGAACTATCGATTAGAGACGAGTATTGAACTGTCAATTTCTTTCCAATCCTAAAATGCACCGCTCAACTAGCCAATCTAGTTTTGAAAACTCGGCTAAGATAGTTCACACCTGCTTAAGCTTAGTTGACAACTAAATGCTATGTGCGAACGGCGCATTAGAAGTTAGAGGATTGTTCTGCGCAGACATCCATGAACTAGTTCTCGGTCAGAACCTACTAGTTTCCAAATTCAAACCGGAAATCAGTTTGAAATTCGAAGAATAGTCAAAGATCCTTGATAATTTTCTCAACTTTAAACGTAGTCTTTTGGAAATGACAACTTTCTCCACACGTCACTCATTTTACATTTAACTTATCGATCGTTCTAACTTCACCTTACGCGGTTCCATACGTTTCAGGATAAACTCTTACCATTCTCTCCCTTCGATTTCACATTAGACACCGGATGGCTTAAAAAAGCAGAAACTAGTCGAAGCGAGAAAATGCGATTCAGATTGCGCAGGTGCAATGACACGGCGCAAAAGAAAGAAATACCTCGCGTTCCGCCTTCTGCAGAAACATCTCATCCGTCTTAAGGAAGCCCTCTTTGATAGCCATCACTGGGTCCGAGGGGTAGCAATCCGCCTTCGCGATGTTGTGGTGCAGATGGACCGCCGCGTAATTCGCCGCTTCGAAACCCGCGTGTCCGTCGAAGACCGCGTAGAAACTCTGCGCCGGTTGATCCTGGAATACGCAGACATCGGTTTCGTCAAATTTTCCCTCAAATGGAAGATCACTAGAAGGGTTACTACAACTTCTCAAAGCAAAAGCCACCTTCGTTCAATTTGAATTAAGGAATTTCAATTGTTTGTATTGGGACCAAATTGTTCTACCCCATAAATATGTTTAATTACATGTCCAAGTAGTAAGAGGCTCGACTTAATTGTTAGAAGTGTCATTTTGAAGGGGGACCTTAGAAAACACTCGGGTCTGGTTGCGATGTAACGCATTAACTCACCTTCAAGCCAAGCAAGAGATTCAAATCGGGAACTATAACGTGTTGGTCTTCCATGATCCGCCGAGAATTCTTGATGGCGAACACGGAAACTTGTTTCTTTCCGGCCCCCGACATCGCCAAGAGGTCCTTCGGCAAGTTCTCGCTCAAGTCCTCGCAAACCTCGCACAGGACTTCCAACAATACATTTTCCAGTTTCCCAGATTCGTAAACTACAGCCACAAAAAAAACACAAAAGTAGTAATTAACTAATATTCGTACAACTAGACGTAAATTGACAAATTCTTTTATTTGCACAATATTCTCATTATAATCCATTCAAAAGAAGTCGAGGAAAGAGGAGTGGCATAAGCGGTGCTCGCGATTGGCTACACTCGAAAAAGGCGTGTCTCGCGGTTTCTGCCGCCAATCAAGATGTCGGAATCCATACTGCTACTCACGCCCACGTATCACGTGGTTTCCGCTATCCAATTAGCTTCGAATACGGCCACGCCTTTTTTGTCACCTTGTTTTGAACGAACTATATACAAGATCCCCTTTTTTCTTTCTTTCAGTGGGAATTTCACGGAATGCAATTAATAATGGGAACGAATACGAAATCAAATGCGTGAAAGTCACGCATTTCGCTGTACATAACAACCGTAAACATTATGCAAACAATGTATCCTAGTTAATCACGCGGGAAATGCAGTTATCTCCTTCGAAATACATACATACACAAGAACGAGATAAATGCAGGATGTGGATGCATTAATGTTTGCCAAACGACATGTTTACAAATTCATTACGCATTTCTCTACAGGCCTTTCTGTGTCTTTTTGGGAAGTGTGTTAACATTGTAATTTATGTAAGACACTAATAAAGGTACATCTTGAAAATTACACGCACTGAAGGACAACGCAAAATGTACTTCAACTTCCCTGTATATATTTTGAAAACGTCGTCAGTTCACAATCAAGTACAATGTTTGTTTATTAGTCGAGTTGTCAATTTGAATGTGCGCAGTGTTTAGTACTGACTTGTGAGGTCACCGTCTTCTTGACTGCGACACGTAAGCAGTATCTGTTCATCCCTGCAGATGTCCTGCAGGATCCTGCGAGCGATGATGGCAGACAACTCCTCGGGACATTGCCTACAAATAAATCAAATCGCGTAAAAAGTTGCAATAAACACATCCGAAAACCCCTATAATATAAACTAAGTATTATATTTACCATGTGACGAATGCAAATGCTAATTACACGACCTCATTTTGACTTTGGAAAAAAGGTTTCGTGGGTCCATTCCCAGGGTGCAGACAGAAACAGTAGTCAAAAAAGCAATTGTTGGGGGTTTATTTGCACGAAATGTGTAAACAAGAATTGAAGAAAATGGGGAAATTTTACGGAAAGAAGGAAATTTGAGAGAAGAAATGAGTAGACAGGAGAAAAAGTAATTTATTTTAGCAAAGCCATCTGTTGGTATCGGATGACAGCGGCCGTGACTCATACTGGTCATCAACGCATTCATCACAAGTCCGCACGGGGGCGTTGCGATCGCACCATAGATCTATGTACATGTCTTTCCAAACGAACCCATGAATGCTCATTTCAAATCAAAATTACGTTACAGAGTCGACCAATTTTTCAAATATAAATTGAAATTCAAAGAATATGCATCTCAAATTCAAATTACAAATGTAATGAATCCATTAGGCCTAGTTCAAATCTAATGAATTACGTTTCAAGTTCAAGTCTACAATGTTTGAATTTATTTCAAATTGAAACAATCTTGATTCGATGAATAAACTTCTCAAATACAAGTGTGTGAAACATTGAAACTAGTTTAAAACCACAAAATTAAATAGTTTTTCTAATCTAATTCCGTGAACACGTGTTCAAACAAACTCAAGTACATAATTAACCTTCAAACTTTTCAAGTACAAACCCAATATAAATTACCTAATGAATGAATGTTTCTAAAATTCCGTAATTTAATGAAAGCATTTCCTAAATATAATTCAGTTACAAATGTAATTTAATGCATACACATTTAAATTTCAAATCTAATGAATCTAAATTATTTTCCAGTCCAAACCTTACCGTGAATTAATGCATAAACGTTTCAAATTCAAATGTAATTCTGTAATCAAACGATTACATTTTTATTTCCACACAATTCCGTAATGTTACGTTAAATGACAAATTGAAGAATCAATGAAATTTTAAAAAGGATTTTCAGGAAGTGAGTTGTAAGTGTAGCAGAAACAGATTACAAAACTCATTCAGGGTCGCTTAATCTTGCTTACAAAAAAATAAAAACCTTTTGTGATTTTTGCAAGTAAAAAAATACTCATTCTCAATACAATATGGCGTTGGACGTGGGAAAAAAGTGAGAAATTGTTGCAAGGAAGAAAAATAAAAAACGTGAAATGGCACGCGCCAAAGACCACCAAAAATAAGAAGTCAAGGTCAAAGTTCCTCAACCTCCCCTATCCTAGACAGTATCATTATCATCAGACAGTGATATAAACAACAGTACTTTATCGATCATAGTCGCCATGGAAACGGTTGACCAAAAAATAAAAACTCAATTCAATTAACACCAACAATTACTCATAATTATCAAAAAGCAAAACACATTCAAAAAAATAAACATTTATAGATTCCTGGAATCCAATTTAACAACAGACAATGTTGTATAATTGTACAGTGAACAACTAATTTACCATTTTTAGTGATTTTTTTTAATTAAAGTTTGCATTTTTCAATACCTATGTACATTTTACATCATAGTAACTGCACGACCCCCTGCTTAAGCGATGTGACAAATATGGCGGCCATTTTGTTTTCTACTTTGGTTTGCATGCTTGGCAACGAGTGAAGAAGCCGTGGCCCGAATCTTAATATATGCCGACATGCAACAGCGAAACCTCGTTACTCACACCTTGCAACAATGAACAAGAATACACAAGGAACTGGAAGATGCATTATTAAGAAAAAGAAAGGACAAAGAACAGCAGACGCCCTTCCTGGATCCCATGTCTGGTACGGCGTTCGTTTGTTTTGAAATCGTCGAGCGAAAATCGCGGAAAAATCTCAATTCCCGGTCCCGAGTTGCGAAATTTCAAGTTAAGCAAACATTGTCAAGTCGCGTCATGAGTATTATGTTTTTCCCAAAAGCAGTCTACAGAGAGGGAGAAAAGATGGCGGCGCAATTCGATCTCCTTGGACAGGCGACACGGAAGGAGAAAGATGGCTGCCTAGTAGCTGCCAATAAGAGCGCGTTCGATTTTATAGAACAATGACGGCAAGGGAAAAAGATGGCGGACACGTTCGATTTTATAGAACGGAGACAGAAATGATGGCGGCGCAGTACACGAAACGAGACGAGACGTGCGTTGAACTTGCGACTGGAAAACACGTGATTTGACGAGAATTGACGAGACAGTGGCAATTAAATGAAGCCGCCATGCGGGGATGCAGAGAGCGAACGTCTCTCGTCTCGCACCGATTGCCCACTAGTATATACGAATTTTCGGTTTTGTTTATAGCCGTTGGCCGGCTTCTGCTAAAAGATGGAATGAATAAATAAGCCGTGACGTCACTCGTATCTCGTTTCCTGTCAACCGAAACCACACGTACGCCCCCACTCGGCGCCACCGTTCCCTAAAAACCCTTCCCTTTTACGAATACACTTCCGTTCGCTCGTTTTTATTTCAATAAAACACTAACTTAATCAAATTAAGTTCCACCAACACGCGGAATTAGTTGGTTTTCGAAAGAAAAATGCACAAAAGCGAATTAGAGTTGAATCTCATTTCGCTGAAATATTAATTTGCATTTTAGTTTACTCAAAAATGAAGTTATAATTCAATTTTACCAATGAAACGTGAAAATACTTATTAATGCTGAATATATAAACTTGAGCTTTCCTATTAAAAATAAAGCTTAATTAAATTCAATGAAACAGTGTTAATTTGCTCTATTAAAATTTCATTCTACTGAAATATAAATTTCGGTTTTAATTTAACAGGATTACGAAGTTGAGAAATGCGAACTTAAGTTTAATGTTTATTTAATTCTACAAGAAATGTGGAAGTGTTTAAATAATAAAGTGTTATTTTTGCGCCACTCCCACGTGAATTTATCATCGCACATTATGTATTACATACAGTCATTGGGATTCCCTGTATTTGGTGAAGTGGGAGGAGCCTAGGGAATAAACTAAACACTCCCACTGAAGTTTGGCGGAAAATAGACCAATTACATCATGACATCATTCATGTTATTTTTAGAAAACTTACGGGAAAACGCATAAACAAAACCAATGGGAATATCGATATTGGCAAATTTCTTTCACACAAAAACCCATTAAATCTTCCCAAAAGTTGACTAATAAACACAGAAAACACACAGCTTATTTATAGTTAAGTAGTTTTGTTGATTAAAAAGTTAATATTTATTACATGGCAAATTAAAAGCCATTTTCCAAACGAGTTAACCGAATTGGTCGCCATCTTGGTTTTGTTTTTTTTCCCCACTTTCACCGAATAACAAAACATTAACTAGGTTTTCGAAACGTTTGAAAGGCGGACAAATCACGCGCAGAGCTAAAACAGTCACCATCTATTTTTATACATCAAAACGAGAGCAAGAAACTTCTGTAAGTTTGCGGCGAGAAGCGAGGAAAATGAGTCGCCCGGTGGACAGGTGGCGCTGCCGTCGATCGAAAAACGTCATCGATCGAACTGGGGAACGCTTCTCGAATTTCCCATACCGGTACATCATATCCAATGTCGCACGTTTCCATTCCGGGCGCTTTGAAGTCGCAGCGCTTCAGTTCGAAGATTCCATAAACAGATATTCGCGCGTATCGATACAGCCACAAACTGTATCAAATAGTATCCACCCCATGTAAAGATCTAATTAATGTGTCGAGGA